>PEDP01000281.1:0-29855 GCA_002918395.1 Erysiphe pulchra | reverse complement strand
GTTTTTTTAAATTGAAAAAATTTTTCAGGTAAGAAGAAATTGGTGATGTTTTCGTATTATTAGGGTTCAAAGATGTAGTCAGCATCAAACTCGCGTGTAGAAAACTTTAATTTGAATCTTTAACCAGGCAACTAAGTCACATGACCAGTTTTTTTCGAATGCACATTACGGCTCGATTGTATCCAGTTCTATGTCATGTGATGACGGGTTTGCCTCATCAGAGGGCTTGGTAACTGACATTTTGATTGTGCGAAAGTTGCTGAACGGTAACAAAGTAGATTGAAGACGAAAGCACGAGTGGAAAGGTCAGTTTGATATGGTCGATGCTGTGTTTGCAGTGGAAGAGACTAACGGGCCATAACCTATAGTGCAAGGAAGCATGAAGATTAATTATTGAGTGTACTATCTATAATATAAACATGATTATCACGTGATATGCAACGTGTGATAGTAAGCTGACTCATTACATTCTCCTATTATTGGCCATGAGATACGGAGGATTCTAGTTGTAATTTCATCTATGCCCGGTGACGTTGAGGTTGCTTGGGATGAAGCTTTGTAGGCTTTTAACTCGGATATACTATGCCAGGGCCTATTTCGCTTAGAAACGGTAGGACTGTTTGAAGGTATGTCGTTAGTTTCGAGTTTTCTTGATAATAGGACTCTATGAAAAAACACAGCTCTTGATTGTGGGTCCTGAGAACATTCCTGTCCGTCAGTATCTCGTAGGGGGGACGATAGATAGTTCTGGAAGGCTTTATGCTAGCGCACTATTTTAGACATCCGAAAGTTTCTCTGCTTCCTCTTTAAGCGATCTCCAATAAGCTCTCTTTGCCCATCGTACGGCATCTCGTAACTCTTTCTTTTCTAGTACTATTGTGCCGCTTCGACGTGCTCTTCTGTATGCAAGCACCGCCCGCTGACACTCTGAATTCCACCATGGCGTATCACCATTTTGGGGTCTTATCTTGACACAAGCACCTGTAAGAGCAATCTGTATGTCTTGAATTAGTAGCGATGTTTCAATCTTCAGCTCAATGGCGGAGGTTAGGCGAGGAGCATTTCGGCTACTGCTAAGGAGTCGTAGGAAAAGCTCATTATCCAGATCTTTGTACCGCGGTTTTCCTTTGCTCTTTTCGAGCTTCTCTATTCGAACGGTAGTATCTAGTGTTAGATGGTCGGAAGTTGTATGTAGATCTTTTCGTACTTCACATCTGGCATTTTCAACCATACAGAAGACGAGGTCAATTATTCCACCCCGATTATGAGTAGAAGAATTTCTAGGGTTGAGAAGGATGAGGTCTAGGGAGCTATACTAGATAATCAGTTCTTGACACGCCGTACGCGGAGAGGTATTGGTCATATCCCATAAAGGGTGCCGTAAATTGAAATCACCGCTTCATCAGCCCCCGCCGATACATTATAGAAGTTCCAGATAGGTGCCCGTCTATGATCTCCCTTGAAAATAGTAATCTGAAGTATATCACGCGAGAGATCTGTAGTTTCTTGTTGAGGCTTTAGTCTCGCATTCCTGCGTACATAAGTCAAAACACTGGGCCGTGAATGCCAGAAAGAGAGTGGTGAGAATGCCGTGAAAGATGTGCCTTAGATTTACGTATGGAGAGATCAGTGAAAATCCATGGCTCCTGAGGTAACAATATGTCTATCGAATTTTCATTGGCTAAAGCTAAAGCGATGTCGTGTGCTGAGGATGATCTCCCAACGTTTACTTGCATCATACGGAGAGAAGGCTTTATTCGTCGGTTGTTCTTTCTTGTCAATTCTGACTAGAAGAAGATTGACTTTCGGTCTCCATAGTACTTGGAAGGGTTTGTGTTGAGTCATGATTTGGCAGCTTGTTTATTTTCAAATATACTTTTCCGCCCGCAACTTGGGTTCGTTGGAGCTGACTGCCCATAGGACGGACAAAGACCCCGTCTTTTCGTCGAAGTCTGACAGGGCATGATACGTCTGTTGAACTGAGGGGGCCACGACAGTTCAAACATCTTGCTGGTTTTTGGCATGATCCAGTGTGTGCATTAGCACCAAATATTTCACATTTAAACGGTCTAGCGCACGTTCTGCGAGAATGAAGACCGTGGCATTTATTACATACTAAGACTTGTTGTCGTTGTCGAATATTCGCTGTATGGAGACATCTTCGCCAAAAATTCGAAGTCTTGAAGGAAATTTATTGGCTTTTGCTTCAGGTACGCAGATACGTATTTTCCGAAAGGTTTATCGTTCTGTGATTTACGAGACCAGTTCATATAACGAATAGGCAAGTAGTCTCGAACGGTTGCCAGCTCTTCTTGAAGCAGCCCTTCCATCGGATCTTGCATGCCGTCAAGACAACGAACTTTCTTTGGGATAGGTCCAATAACGAAAGTCATCCATTTTTCCTGTCGCTCTACTGTTGCATTCCCTATTCTTTCTTTAATCGCAGCTTTACTTTGCATGTTGGAGGCGGCTTTTGCAGGAGTTGATGCAAGGATAGCAATTCCAGAAGGAACGGACCATACATTAGACACAAGAGATTTATCTGACACAAGTTCTTTAATCATCTGTCGTAGCTCAAAAGCTCCAGCCTTTCGTGCTTCATGTCCAGGTCCGAGTCGAATCATGACCCGTCTGTCTTCTTTGCTTTGCCCTTGTGGAGCTGAAGCTTTAAGAATTTGTCTTTTAAAATTAAATACCTTAATACCAGCATCCTGACTTTCAGCTTTCTTAGCCCACGTATCCTGTCGAGCTTGATGACGATTATCTGTTGAAATAGAAGTGTTGAAATAGAAGTGTTGGAGTAAACGCGCTCATCGCGCATTTCTCGTGAGGCTCCGTCTGCTAGCATTGCGAGAAAGTCTGCCTTAATTCCTGGGTGTCATTCTTCTAGTTTTTGTAAAGAATCATTAGTAAGGTCGAGAAGGCCCTTGATTGCAGCCATCAGAGGCGCGGTGCCGTTTTTCTTGTCGTCGTCTACGTGTGAGAAATGAGAAGCTAAACTGCTATTTATTTCCATTGTAGATTCTTTGGGGAGAAGTGGAAATTCTTCTATGGAGATAATGCTGTCTCATCCTCCATGCCAGTGTCATCGTCTACTTTGCTAGTCGAGCCGTGCGCCTCACTAAGCACATTCTCGATGAGATTGCTCCTTGATGAGCAATTTGAATTAGTGATTGATATTAGAGCCTTCGCTTTTGTGATGCGAGATGGTCTGTAAGTCGTAGTTGTCGGTTTGTATACTCTACTCCCGGTATCTGGAGGGTCTGATGGGAGCCCCCGCTTGGAACCCAGCGGTGACACCATTATCTCACCTTCTGTGATAAAAGTGAGATTACAGTAAATTTAGAGATTAAGGGTTTCTTGATGTATAATATGCTAAGTGCTGTGTTCATCCAGTGTGAGTTGCGTTGCGCGATAATCAATTTGCACGCGCGGGACTGAGGATCTTGAAATATAGACGCTAGCGACAAGCGAGTCGCTTAGATATTATCAGAGACATTTAATTAAACACCACACGATCTGCACGAAGATCATTGACATTCATTGACACTACTCATATTGTAGGATGAATATATATAGATTAGATTTCCTAGGTTAGAAAGAACAATTTACACATTTTATAGTCTCAAGCTTAATTATTTCTGAATTCTAATTCCAGAGGTAATTCGAGCCACGAGACGTTACGCGTAAATATTATCATCAATAAACTAAACCTCGAACCACAGGACTTTGATTATTATTAACGCCAAGCAGGCGCGCGGGGCTTTTGAGGATCCGAATTCTTAGATCGGATAACGTAGACAAGCAAATCCTGACTAATCCATAAGGGTGCTCTAAGCGAGCTATAAGCAGGGGGCTATAATATATTCTGTACTAATTACGTTACCAGATTTTAGGTCAACGAGACCGCCATCTAATTGGCCTTTGATATACAAGTTATATGCAAGTATATTGATTCTTTTCAGGAGTTCAAGAGTAGACGGAGGGCAATGTATTTAAGAGTTAGTTATCTCATTTTTTGAGTAGAATTAATCATACATTTTAGTCTCAAGCTTGCTATTATAGATCTGTAGAATCTCGTAATAGTTGAGCCACGAGACACCGTGTGATTAACCATAAAGTATACTATATTACAATAGAGAAGCCTCACTTTGACATTGCAGCGCGTATGAATCAAAGGCCTAGGGATGCTTTGAGGTCATGTGACTGTTTTTTATACTTACGCATTAAAATTCATAACCGAACATATTTTTAACTAGGCATGGAGCAGAGGATGTACAACACTGAACATTTTTAAAAAGCTAATTTTTCTCTAGTCTGCTATAGGGCTGGATAAATATACATGAGAAGTCGGTCATTGCAGTCGATTGTTTACCAAGACTTCTGTTTGAAGTATAATTACTACACTATGTCCTTGACATCAATCCTTTGCACAACCAATGCAGTCGCAGCACCACCACCGTTACATATAGCTGCAACTCCGAATTGATGCCTTTGTAACTGATGTAGAAGTGTAGTCAGTATCCTTGAACCAGAGCTACCCAATGCATGACCTAAAGAGATGGCACCTCCTAAAGGATTAACACAAGCGTTTTCTAGTCCTAATATTTGCTCGTTGGCCTTAATTACAACTGCAAACGCCTCGTTGAACTCCCATATCGATACATCGCTTTTCGTTATACCTGCACGTTCTAACGCAATTCGCACAGCTTTCGCAGGAGCGACTGGGAAGTCAAGTGGATCTATTGCCGCATCTGCGCTACCGCATATACGTGCAAGTACACGAGATGAGGCTCCATATTCTTTGGCAACTATATTGTTGGAGAGAACCAGAGCTGACGCTCCATCATTCAATGTTGAAGAGTTTGCAGCAGTAACAGTACCGGTACCATCACGTAAGAAGGCTGGTTTGAGGACTGAGATTTTATTTGGATTGAAGTCAAGATAACCTTCGTCTATGCTAATGATTGTATCCCCTTTCTTACCCTTTACTTTAACAGGGGCTATCTCATCATGGAACGCCTTTCTTTCCCACGCCTCTTGAGCACGAGAATACGAGATTTTGGTATAATTATCTTGCACCTCTCTAGTTAAACCAAACTTTTTTGCGGTTTTTTCTGCACATATCCCCATATGATGCTGATTATATACATCCCACAATCCATCTTTAATAAGTCCATCTTCCATAGTGACGTTTCCTAGAGCTGGAAGTCCACTGGCTCTAGGCAGATACAACGGAACTCGCGTCATATTTTCCATTCCTCCAGCCACTTGTGCTTCAGCTAGACCAAGTTGAATGTTCTGAGCAGCTAATACAACTGTTTTCAGTCCCGATGCACATACTTTGTTAATTGTGATAGCCTCAGTAGTCTCAGGAAGACCCGCAAATATGCTAGCTTGCCGTGCTGGAGATTGCCCTATAGAGGCTTGAAGGACATTACCCATATATACATCTGAGATTCTTGAGACGGGAATATTGGACTTTTTAACCGCAGATTCAATTGCAACAGCACCAAGTTGAGGAGCAGACACGCTCGCAAAGGATCCATTAAACTACTCATAATTTCAATTAGAAAAATAGTGCTCTAGAGCAGCAGAATGGAGCACGTGCCTTTGCTGTTGGCGTTCGTGATGCACTCAAGATGTAGGCTTCATGAATTTCTTTACAAGTAGGGGTAGAAACACTCAAATATCTTTGCATTGACAAAAAAAAATGTCTCAATAAAACGGATTGGCATTTTGGAACGGCAGGTCTGATTTTAGAAGAAAGCATTGTTCTTATATCTCCTTTACATAGCAGACATATAGTATATGCCATGAAGTGACGGGTAGATTTTAAGCCGAGGCCCTTGTTTATCGATAATTGGTCACGTGTGATTCTCGAATGATGATACAACTCAAAGATAGCTAAAACATCTCACTACACTGTAATTCTATATCTGTTCTTGAGGGTATACCTGCAATTTTTTTTATCAGTCCAAGATAGACTTTTGGTTGCAAGCTATTTTGTATGTTCAACCTCATACAGCATCAACATCATGTCTACTGCCGCTCGTCGACGTTTAATGAGGGACTTTAAGGCTAGTAATGTCGTGCATTTAAATGCTCATTGCTGCTAACAAACAAATCAGCGCATGCAAACAGACCCTCCTGCTGGTGTGTCTGCTTGTCCAGTAGCAGATAATGTCATGACTTGGTGAGTATTCACAAGGGAAGCTATCTCAATTCTAATTCTGGGCGTCAGGAATGCTGTAATCATTGGACCTGCAGATACTCCCTTTGAAGATGGTACCTTCCGACTAGTAATGCAGTTTGAAGAGCAATATCCAAATAAACCGCCATCGGTCAAATTTATTAGTCAAATGTTCCACCCGAATGTGTATGCCACAGGAGAGTTGTGTTTAGATATTCTTCAGAACAGATGGAGTCCTACATATGATGTGGCAGCTGTACTAACTAGTATTCAAAGGCATGTATTCAAAGGTTTTCTGTGAAGATTCTAATCTGATACAGTCTCTTGAACGATCCAAATACATCTTCACCAGCTAATGTTGAAGCATCTAATCTTTATAAAGATAATAGACGAGAATATATAAAAAGGGTCCGGGAGTCAGTAGAAAAAAGCTGGGAGGATTAGGAAATTGGTAACGGTTCTATTATATAAACATTGTTTCGGTACGATATTTTAATTGTGTTGAATTTGTTCGGAGTTTCAGCGAGTCAAAGTAGCTTTACGGATTAGCTTACTTCGTTATGAAAAAATTTAATGAGAAGATTTATGAAATTGTCAATAGGAAATTTGATGATAATTTGATAATAATTTGATAACCGTCTAATTTAAGTCTTCAAGCTCCTTTAAATATTGAATATTGCTTGTAATATCATGCGACATGTGACGCGATGGAACAAAAAAAATAATTAGCATGTCGACAATTGCCAAGGTCCAACCCTCTGGTGACAGGATTCTTCTGCTTGCCACCATTTTGTTATTTTGACCCTCATTATACACGATTGTATCCTAAATAACCAATTGAAGCCCCTCCATGATCAATTTTCAGTAACATCTCGCATCTCGCGATTATGACTAGTATCAAGGTGGTAGCGCGGTTCCGTCCGCAGAATCGCACAGAGATTGAGCTCGGGGGGCAACCTATCGTTAATTTTGAGTCAGAAGATACATGTCGTTTAGAGGTATAGATTACGTTTATTCAACGATAGGGAAACTGCTGATAAATCGCACAGTCCAAAGATGCCTCAGGGGCTTTCACTTTTGATCGTGTTTTTGACATGAATTCACGGCAAAAAGATGTTTTTGACTTCTCTATAAAATCAACAGTAGACGATATACTCAATGGCTATAATGGTACTGTTTTTGCCTATGGGCAGACAGGTGCAGGAAAGTCATATACGATGATGGGCACTGATATTGATAGTGGTGATGGGCGTGGAGTAATACCAAGAATTGTTGAACAAATATTTGCCAGTATTTTATCTAGTCCAAGTACAATTGAATATACAGTACGAGTGAGTTATATGGAGATATATATGGAACGCATCAGAGATCTTCTTGCCCCGCATAATGATAACCTTCCAGTACACGAAGAGAAAAATAGAGGAGTGTACGTCAAAGGCTTACTTGAGATCTATGTCTCTAGTATACAAGAAGTTTACGAAGTGATGAGAAGGGGCGGTAATGCTCGAGCAGTGGCCTCAACAAATATGAACGCTGAGTCCTCGAGATCACATTCAATTTTCGTCATCACCATTACTCAAAAAAATGTAGAGACCGGCTCTGCAAAAAGTGGGCAGCTTTTCTTAGTTGATTTAGCTGGTAGTGAAAAGGTTGGGAAGACAGGTGCTAGTGGGCAAACTCTAGAAGAAGCCAAGAAGATTAATAAGAGTTTGAGTGCTCTTGGTATGGTTATCAACAATCTGACAGATGGCAAATCATCACATATTCCATACCGAGATTCAAAATTAACTAGAATCTTACAAGAGAGTTTAGGGGGAAATAGCCGAACAACCTTGATAATTAATTGTTCTCCTAGTAGTTATAATGCTGAAGAAACTTTGGGTACGTTAAGATTTGGTATGCGAGCGAAAGCTATCAAAAATAAAGCCAAGATAAATGCAGAAATCAGTCCGGCGGAACTTAAAGCTTTATTAAGGAAAGCTCAGTCGCAGATTACAACATTTGAACAATATGTACAGACACTCGATGCAGAAGTTCAACAGTGGAGATCTGGAGATAGTGTACCAAAAGAGAAATGGGTACCACCTTTAGACACTGTCAATATTTCTAAAACAAAAACACAAACCCCAAGACCCGCAACTCCTTCAAGGCTGCAAGCAGAATCTAGGTCAGAAACCCCAGGACTTTTAGAACGTTCATCTACGCCAATTGGATTAGAAAAAGATGACCGTGAAGAGTTTTTAAAACGGGAGAACGAGCTTCAAGATCAGATTGCTGAAAAAGAGACCTTAATTGCGACAGCAGAGAAAAAGTTAAAAGATATTAAAGAGGAACTTTCTTATCTTAAGGAACGTGATATCAATTCAATCAGAGAGAATGAAAAATTAACAGGTGAAGTAAACGACTACAAAATGCAGACTGAAAGACTTTCTTTTGAGAGCAAAGAAGCTCAGATTACTATCGATAGCCTGAAGGACGCAAATGTAGAGTTAATTGCGGAGCTAGACGAGGTTAAGCAACAGCTTCTAGAGGTTAAGATGTCGGCCAAGGAGACCACTGCTTTGCTTGATGAAAAAGAAAAGAAGAAAGCAGAAAAAATGGCTGAAATGATGGCTAGCTTTGATCTCGGTGGCGAAGTCTTTAGCAACAATGAAAAATCTATTCAGAAGTTAATTAAGAAAGCAGAACTTTTAGAGTTACACTCTTCTGCGGGCGAAACTATTGACCCAGCTGATCTATCAGATTTCCGCTCCGCTCTAATAGAAACTCAGGGTCTTATTCGTCAAGCAGAACTATCTCTATACCGTAGTTCTGATGATGAAGTAGCAAACAAACGAAAAAAAGAACTCGAAAGTCGCCTTGAAATAATTGAGCGTGAGTATGAGGAATTGCTTGAGCAAAATCTTAGCGAAGCTGATGTGAATGACATTAAAGAGCGCCTAGCTCGGACATATTCTAATAAACAGGATATTCAGTCTTCTCTCGTTGCTGATCTTAAGACTGATTTAGCTCAAAAATCTGCGGAACTACAAATGTTCAAGGCTGTAAATGAAGATCTTCAGTCCAAGATTCAGGCGAGCAGTACCGGTATAATTAGTTCAGTTACTAATGGCAAAACTGTTCAGCAGCAAATTGCTGAATTTGATTCTATGAAAAAGAGCTTGATGCGAGACCTTCAGAACCGTTGTGAGCGTGTTGTTGAATTGGAAATATCTTTAGATGAGACGAGAGAACAATATAATAACGTTCTTCGCTCATCAAATAACCGTGCACAACAGAAAAAAATGGCTTTCCTGGAGAGGAATCTTGAGCAATTGACCCATGTACAAAGACAACTTGTTGAGCAAAATAGTGGGTTGAAGAAAGAAGTGGCCATTGCTGAGCGTAAATTGATTGCAAGAAATGAAAGAATTCAATCTTTAGAAAGCCTTCTACAGGATAGCCAGGAGAAGTTGACCGCTGCAAACCATCGGTTTGTTCCCCAAACAAAGTTTAATTTTTTTACTGACAAGATATAGTTTTGAATCCCAACTTTTAGCAGTAAAAGAGCGACTTGAAGCAGCAAAACAAGGCAGCACTCGTGGCCTTGGATCACCAGGTGATGGCGGGTTTTCCTTTAGCGGTGCTGGTAGCCGTATCGCGAAACCACTTCGTGGCGGAGGCGGAGAAACGGCATCTATTCCAGTAATCTCTAATCTACAAAATGAGAACTCTGGTAATAATAATACAGCCAAGAGAAGCAGCTGGTTCTTCTCTGCCCAGAAATAGGGGCGTTCCGCTACATGACCGTAGATGGATGATAAAAAATAATTTTGTAAAACAGCTGTAGGTAATGAGCTGAACTAAATGAGACGAATTACGTTTATCCACGTTTCTCTTTTTCATGTCGATATTTAGGCTTTATTTGCATATTCACAAGAGTGGTGGAAAATAGATGAAATTGGGATTCAACTTGTTGAGCCTTGTCTGGTACCACGCATAACCATAACACTTACTGAAAACTAGATTTTTTTAATTTGGGATTACGGTCCTACATATTGTCAGTTGGCTCATTGTATACTGTGGCACTGGGAGTAAATAACCAGAAAAGATGTCAGCTATTTGGAGCAAACTATTACTATGAGATATAAGGAATAGGTAACATAAATTATGGCTCGTAGCTTTTTCTAATCTACTGTGGATCACTAAATAAGAATGACTATGTTGAGCTCTCACACACATATAACTTCTCTCTAAATCTTTTTTCTTTTTAAAAATCGATTCCCATAGAGCATCAATCCCTTGCTAGAGCTTGCTGATTCTGGAAATTTAGAAAAAAATTGAGCTACTCTTGGAGAAGAGAAAAACCTTGATAGAGGGATAAAATATCATCTAAGTGACATACCGAAGTCACGAGTAATGTTGTACTATTTCTGGCAAGTTTTCAGATTTCTCTCTCTACTCTACTTCATTTGAGGTGGGCGTCAAGTCCTACTCTGCACCTCCACGTGGTGACGCCTGGGAACCCTTTCTCTTAATAGAAAGGAGCCAAGCAGAGGGGTAATCCTCCCTTTTTTTCAAAAGTTTTTTTTTTTTTTTCAATTCCGTGGATCGCTAGTTGTCCTTATTTATCTCTATTTCTACCCACTTTCCACCTCTGCTCTCTTCTACTACCAAATTACCCCTCAAAATTGGCTGGCCCCAAGAGAGAAAGAGAGAGAAAAAAAATACATACTATATTTTTCCCACTCCTACCCCCTTCAAAAATCCATCTTTCGATGTAACTTGGCTATTAGTTGATAGTGTCTAGGTGCTGATTTAACTTTCTGGAAGTGATGAGTTGGATTCGAGAAACCAGCTTGAAGAATTTTATTAAAATCAACGCCACCCACTTTCTTCTGCTTGAGATAACAAAAATCATCATAAAAAAATCTCTCTTTACTTTTCCCTTTCGGTAGTAAGGCTCTTATTTAAATCTTCGTGCATAGCGGAATTTAGGAAGCTAAGCGCTAGCTGTTAAGCTTCCAGGAAATCGCGATCTAAATTCCATTTCAAAGGTTTCTACCTCCATCATGGTTGGTTTTTCTCGGTCCAGCATTATGGTACGATCTAGTAGTTTTTGATTAATCCAAGCTTCTGCTTTCACAGAGATCCTTGAATAAATTTATTCTAACCATAAGTGTAGGTAGGTAGTCTTCCCTGTCCATCTCTTGGGCTCCAAATTCTTACTTTGATACAGCCATCAAATGGTCTGCATTTTGTCCATCTCCATCAAAGAAAAGAAGTGTTAGCTTTGGCACTCCTGACCTAGTTAGCTTGTTCATTTTTGATAGTTTTCGGGTTGATCTCTATGCATTTTCAAGTAATATCGGTGATCCAAAAAGTACACTCAACTTCAAGGACACTAAGTCTTCTGTTGCCTAGATAGGTTTCTTTAAATTTTTTTCTTCTCTTAATTTCAATTTACTATCCTTGGAATTACTTAAGTCGTCAAAAGCTAAGCGCTGGAAGGTCTTGATTGTCCTTATGGTGCCGAAGCTGTTATACAAGAACTTTAAAAAAATATCTCAGATCGGACGATGAAAGAAGTGAACAATTAATTTTAATAACGTATTTTGAATAGATGAATTATAGTTATTTTATAATTGAAGCTGTTGAAAATAGCACCATAGAATATATGTTAGGTTTTTGCAAAATCCGATGACGATATTTAAACTTCAAAGTTATTCTGAAATGAAAATTCTATATAATCTTCGTATAGCTTTTATGCTCTAATAAAATGATCAAACGTAGGTAATTGAAGTCCAAGATTGAATTGCTTCAAGGTGCTCTTAGTGTGGCTTCTATTAGATAGCCCTGGAAATCGATAAGGGGTTAGTCCTTATTCGAATTAAAATATGTCCTTCCTTATTCGAATTAAAATATGTCGATTTCACTACGGAAGCGAGTTCGGGTGGTCCGTGCGACCCCACCAAAATGGTCATTTTTGCGCTCTATTTGTGCTCGCCATGAGGGCTTTACTGGATGGATTGGAATAATAAGTAAATTTTTGATATCGCAGTAGAGTTAAATAATATATATGTAATTTTGAAGCAATTCAGGGCAGGTTAGTGAAAAAAAGTGGGTTCTTTCCGACCCTCTAATTGGCTGCGCGCAAAAATGCCAAGAAAAATGGCCCGCCTTTGATATAACGATTGCACATGTTGGCTATAACGATGCGTCGCCGACACAAGCGGGGCCGTAGGTCCCGCTTGACGGCGAGTCCCCATACGCTGCTCGGTGTCCGAGCAGCTGGCCAGAATCTAGTCTTGTCTTGATGAATAAATCATGGCAGATATGCTTTGGTAATTTTGGTTTTCAATAATGACGTCACCTACCACAAACCGAGGGAGAGAAAGAAGCTTCATATAATAGTGACTGACAATTCCGCCCCACTAAATGGCTGTAAGGAATAAATAATACTGACTAAACTAATTATCATATATTATAATTTTCTCTCTTAATTTGTAAACTTAATGGCGATAAAAAAAAAATCAAAAAAATCAAAATCAAAATCAATTTTCAATAACGGATACCCACTTGCCGGCCTACCAATCCAGACTTAGAGATGCTGAGGAATTGAATTTAGCCAACCTTTTCACGTGATTATTTATAATCAAAAGCACCAAATTTCCATCTCATCATCAGCTTTGAAGTCCAACACACGATCAACCTTTCATTAAAAAAGGGGGATTTCTTTTATTTCAGATTACATCAAAAATTGTGATATGGCTTCTCATTCTTTCACTCTTTCATTCTTTTAACCCTCTCAAAAAATTTGACTATGTGAGTGTGACAGCTGTCTAGAAAATACTAGATGGAATAAATAATGATAAGCATGATAACTGATAGGACGGTGGGAGTCTGAAGAAGAGGGCTAATCTGCAAGACATTTTGACATTTTGATGAAAAACCCTCACGCGGATAGTCTAATGGAATTTCCCAAGCCAATTTTTTTTTTGTTTGCTTGGTCCAAGTCTGATTATTTCGTAAGTCTAACTCACTAAACTTCTGTTATCCTTCATATTTAACGTTAACCCCCCACCTCCCCAAAAAAGGAGCGAAACTCCATATTTTATTTAGTTCAATTATTATCAGATTCAAGTATCTTTTCTCAGTCCAAGGATTGTTGCATGGTCCGTTTACCCGTTAATGATCTGGGCTATTAAAGCTCCACTCGCAAGTGAAGTATAGGAATGCAGCAGACCGTTGGGCTGAACTCGTAGCTCGTAGCTTGCATGCTTTTACATTTTAGTTAGGCAGAAAGACGTTCCGGATCATATTACTTGGGATAAATTTTGAAATCGGAGAAAAAAGACAGCATCTTAACTTATTGCATGATAATATACGTTCAACTCCCTGCCCGCCTCCCCCCTTAAAAGTATATTCAAGTATTTGCGTTTACCAAAACTTCGCGCATTATCTTAGTATCTAAATCTTAGTATCTAAACTCCCCTTAGACTGAATGCTGTTCTATCGCTTTTTTTTTCCCTGCTGGAGTGGCAATGATTCCTTTTTCCGTGAAGTCCGAAGATAGGCAATGAAGAAGCAGTATGAACAGCGGATAAGAAAATGGGTCTGATGTGAACTATACACACTGATTGGCTTGAATTAGAATTCTGTCCAATCGGCACGTGCTAATTCACATTAGACCCACCTAATACTTCTCCAAACACCCATGTCAATTATAATGGGCCTTTTCCAGGCTTAGATGGAGATAATTGGCTCTGACATGAAAATTTCACGCTAAATTGCTTCACCGTCTATTAGTAGAAGTATTAAGGACAACGACAGACGGTAATAGCCAGGTGTCACTGTGTGTGAAGAAGAAATAGCAGGGTGCCCCTACTTCGATTCGTCTTTTCTATTTAGGAAGTACTAGCGGGAAATCCGATCCGAATCCTACTTCCTAATTGGCCAAGGAACGTTGCTGGGGGGATTCCCAACCAGAGCTAGCGCTATCACATTAGTTTACTTTTCCGCAGCAAAGGACACCGGATGCATTGCCAGTGTTGATAGGAAGGAAGCCAAACAGGGCCTCCCTTCCAAAGATGAACAATTTGAGTTGAGTTTCTTGTAAGTCAGAAATATACTTTTCCAGCTTGCAGATACTCGAGACTTACAGCCAAGCAGAGAGGTATTTGTTTCTCCTATTCAGGATTTTCCATGGTAATCATAGTCATGCCTCATCTTTTTATACATCACTTGTAACTTCCCCTATTTTATGAATGCCATCTTGTTCTGTTACTTTCACAAAATGTGGTAAGATAAACAATCTCTATCCACCCAAAATTTCCCCCTTAAATGCGAGCAAATTGCTTTGTGTTCCATTTGAGTGATAAGCTCTCATTTAATTCTAGTTTCTGGGAAGTAATCAGTCACATATGGTTTGATTTGCTGTGTAAATTGATTCAAACAAGAGACAACCACATGCTTGACGAGTGATTCGAGACGTGGTGATTTGATTTGTTGTCACTGCTTAACGCACTATTTTCCATTCGACACATGAAATTTGACTATCAAAAATCGTATATGCATGTGGATAGCAACAGATAGCGAGAATTTGACTAATAACTCAAGAGTGACACCATTTATTTTTGTGGATATCGTTTCCAACTTTTCAAATGTATCATATTACTCCAAACTTCCGTCTATTGAACAACGCTTCCTCGAGATTCTTGACACGTTTCTTGTAGAGAAAGAAATGATCGTAAGTCGGAAATTTGTGGTTTCATTCGAGATAAATTATGCGTATTAAAACAAGTTCACAGTCAATACTCGTTATGTCAGGTAATCAATCGCATAGACTTTTATTCCTCTTACAGCGTAAGTGTAAATAAGATTTCTCCAACGTATTACTAATTGAAAACGCCGAACTTAATTTACTGCGCCAACACATCAGTGAAGCAGAAAAATTATTAAACTTTTGTTCTTTCCCCACTCAAACCCTAGAAATAGCCGATATTATGCATCGTGGTATCCAAAAATAAAAGAGAGTTTCAAAAGTTAAAAACCTTGCTTAACCTGAAAAGGAATGAAAAAAGCGGTATTGCTATGCACAAGAACCGGCTTCGATTCTTCGAGGACAAAGTTAGGTAGGTTGGTTTATTTGGCATAAAACAACCTTGTTTTATAACAGTTTCTTAGCTGATCAACGTGGTTGATAATGATCGAGTTGGGGGAGGACTAGGAGACAGATAAACTCTGTCATAGTACTACAGCAGCAAGTTGAGTGCGTAATACAATTTTTTTGGTAAAAGGAGGTAGGGAGGGAAGAGTATATGGAGTCGTTCCAACTCACGAAAAATTTCAGTTCATGAGATAAAAAATATACTTTCTTTATCTTTTTTCAAAGCATCAAAGATTCTGTAGTGCTATTTCCTAGAGTTTTCAAAGATGATTCCAGGATGTTTGAAAGTTGCCAATTAGCATGTAAATTTGCAGTGACTAAAACAGGAATATTCCTTTAAAAATTCCGATATATTCCAAACGTCATTTTCATTCCCCGAACTAACTAACTATCCAATCAGACTCTGTCATTGACTTATTTTTTCCTCCTATGCGAGTAAATATCAATCATAGTCTGATTGGACAAGCGACCCTTTCGAGACTAATTACATCATTTAGCGTAAAAAAGATGTAATAATTTTCATTTAAAGATTCAATCAAAGAGCATCACCCAATAAAACTTAACCTAATTAACGCTAAGTAAAAAGCGAAAGGCATGGTTGGTTAGCTGATCCTTGTACAACGAAGTATCCCTGTATCCCTCGTATATAAGCGGGTTACAGAGATCGGTAAGTATAAAATTTAGGGGGGTGGGGATGGTGCATTGTAATAGTGAACAAGGAGGGAAAGAAGAAGTTTTGTTCTAGGCCTGTAGCGGAAACGTGTTTGTTTATTGGGCGGATTATCATCTAGCAATTTATTACACGGACTAGGGTCACAACAGCGAACTATATCCGATCCAGCTTTTTAATATCAATCAGGTTACGGGGTTCCTCAGACTTTGGAACTTGAATCCAAAGCAGATTTTATTTTTTGCTTGTAAATAGTACATTTTTAATTAATTGATTGGCTGCTATTATTGATTATCCTTTTTACTTCTAAAAGACACTAAAGCATTTTAGCGTTGAGCTATCCCTGCTATAGCCAATGATCTCCATCTATACCTGTTTAAGATCCACTCTAATCAACATGGGTGTTTTAGGAGTATTAAGGACACTGATAATAGGCAATTTAACTTTCCACGTGATAATTAATAATCGAGATCATTATTAAAAAGTTCAGAACAATAACTCCTTCATGTTATGATCGCTATATTTCCATCAATATATGTTCAACTAATTTTATGAAGACTTAGATAATTATTGCATATTTTCTTATATCACATCGTCAATTTTTTATGAAGTGAAAAAGGTTGAGAGACGGTATTTATAACTTGTTTATGTGATTTTAAGAAATACGCCATTTATTGCGTCAATTCTTTTCAGACATGCTTTTTATTAGCTGTAAAATTCCGTAAAATATAAACTTAAAGCAAAAATTTTTCTGTTGATTTTTTATTACATTTTTATTCCGTACAGATGTGATGTTGGGTTTTAAAGTTGATGGAGATGGAAGTGTGATATTTACGAGAGGATTATGATCGCAAATCCTCAGCTAGAAATTTTATTTCCTATGCAATTGCTGGTGAGAAGCATGAAGTTGAATGGGTTATTTCATGCTAAACAGTCGAGGAAGAATATCCCTCTGAACAAAACAGTCTTCGCACAAGGAAGATTAAACTTAGTATTTTTGGTCAAAAGTGTATATATTCTAATTATACATATATATTAAACATAATATTACTACTTAGATCGTTATAATATATTTTATAACAAGGGACATCAATTATTTTTCCCTTTCCAAATTCAACAAAGAAACGCACGAAATGGGTATCATACGAGCGCGATAAAAACCGCAAACACCGTTCCCCTCTCGAATGGCCAGCCAAGAGTCAAGATCCCAAACAAAAATAATTAGCGAGTGCCGTATTAAGTTGACAAATAAGGGTATTTTAAAAAGTGCAACCAGTCTATCCTTTTTTTCCACACCAAATTCTTTTCCAAACCCGTCTAACCTTACTCCTAAAAACGAAAATAGGTTTAAATTTTTATGAAGTTGCAAAGCCTAATTTTTTCATCGCTGATTTTTTTTTTGATTTTGGTTGTTTGACTCTTTTTATTGTATAAGTTAAATTTTACAGTCATTGAATCCTGTCTATTGAGGTCCCAAATTATTGAATAAGCCTTGCGTCTAATTATCGGTTCTGAGTGAGCGAAGGATTTCTCCGCAATTAGCATCAAAGCGTAAATTCCACAGGCGCATAGAGTGCATGAGCTTCTCCGTCTTAAAGAATAATCTATCTTGACCAAAAATTGTTTCTACAAAAACAATACCAGCGTTCATTCCAAGACGATATGATTTTCCACGTATTTCACTCACACTCAACATTGGCTTCTCACAGAGCTTAAGTATTTCGCATAGTCGTCTATTGAGGCGTTCACCGGATAAAATAAAGTCTTGTAACAATTCTTTCGCATCCTCAGACCGAGTCCATGACAAGCACTCCTCAGCACGCTTAACTTTACCCGCGAGTTGTATCAGCAGTAGCCATAGTTCCCCGGCCATTTTTCCTAGCGTAGAGCCCGAGCCATAGCAACTAACCGTCCAATCATAAACCCATTTTCCAAGACTATTAGCATCAAACACGTTACCCAGAAGAATAATTGGCGACTCTGTAGGATCCCAGAATTCCATAGAATAATGAGAAGGAAACTTATACTTGCATCTATCTTCTTCAGTAGCTTGATGACGTTTTCTTTCACGATGTGAGGCTGAGTTTACCCCGTTAGGTCGCCTGGGAGCTGCACTGGAAGATCTAGTTTTATGCTTGTGTGGTCTTTCGCGATTTCGGAAGTTTCTCTGTCGTTCCTCGTGTTCTTCCTCCTCTTCTTCACTAATGTATGTTTGAGAGGTGTAGTGGTGGCTATTATCACATCCTTGTCCTCGGTAATTGTAGCTTTTCTTCTTTGGTCGGCGAGGCGCTTTACATTCATGGTGATACGTAGGGTTCTTAGATTCAGTACTGTTATATTCATCATATCTATTTTCGTCATCCGAATCTATGCCAGGAATTGGATATGAAGCAGAGAAGCTACGCATACGACGAGGTGCAGCTCGACTTTCTCTTCGGCATGGGTATGCTGACGCCGTGGCATATTGTCCATTGGAATTAAATCTGGGAGAGAATCTTATATGGAATTCATCCGCTTCTATATCACTGTCTTCGTATTTATCTCTTTTATATAAATCTCTAAATTCTCGTTCTCTTCCCATCGCCTCACTTGTGTATGTAGAATGCGGTCGCATGCTGGGGAAAGCCGTCGCAGGTCGTGTAATAGGCGGTGAGTGGCGATAGTAGGCGTAGGATTCAGGAGGGGGCCCATATGAATTCTCATCTGGCATTTCATGAGAAGGATATCCAGGTGCTGGGGTTGTACTGTAGAAGGTTGAGTAATATGAAACTCCTGGATATCCGTGACAAGGCATTGGGTATGAGGAGTATGTAGTCATTACTGCTTGTGTTAGACTCACTTTAATTAGTTCAAGTTGAGAAGAAAAGACTTACTTAATACAAATAGATCAAAAAAATGTTAGAACACTAAAAATTGCAACAAATTGTCAACGTGGTATGTAGTCGGACCGCAGAGAAGGATAGAAAAATTGTGTCACTGATCCGAACATGTCCAGGACTTGATTCTCTGAATTCTTGCGGTAGTTATTGATCAACTTTTTAATGTCCAGGCAGGAGATAATACTTCCAGCGCAAAGTATTTGGTGAATAGAGCAGTAAAATCTACAGCTTAATGTAGTGCTACTCTCCCTAATTAGTGTGAAAATTAACCGCCTGTGATTAAAATTTTGATATTGTATCGAAAATAATTATAGTGTGGAATAGAGATTCAGTTAGCGTGGGCGGGGGGAGGGGAGGATTGGTTTTAAATAAGTTGTGTAGAGGCTCGAGCTCCAGTTATGATAAATATGCAAAAACTGGGGTCTATGCACAAAAACCCATTGGCGCCACGGTCCTTCCTTTCTCCCCCGCTTGTAGGGGGGGCCTGAAGGGAACGTCTTTTGGGGGTTGAATGCGCTGTGACTCAGCCCAAGGGAGGTTGGAGTGGAGAGGGGGTAGGGATGTTGGGGTGAGCCGAGCTGGGCTGGGCTGGACGGGGGTGGTCGGAGATAAGGACTTGCTGAAGGTGAGTTTATGAGTACATGAATGTGAGTATGAGTGTGAGTGTGAATGTGAATGTGAATGTGAGTGCGTGTGATTGGGATTAGGGGAGTGAATTATGAGTGAGTGCAAGTATTTCTGTGCGCGTGGGTGCGAGTGGAAGAAAATTACTGGAGGCAGGGGGATCAGGAGGTTAATTTTCTTATATGTGGTCTGTGTATCTCCATTAACTAGTCCCGTACCCCGTCGTCATCATCATCACCACCAACATCTTCCTTCCACCACCACAGCTTCACTTCACTTTTTCATCATCTTCTTCTTCTTCTCTCGCTCCTCATCCCTTCATTTGTATTTTTTATGGTAATTTTAGAATCATTAAATTAAATGAATTTGAAATTTCACGTATTACGTTCGTCTGAGAAATTGATTCTAATTTGTCCAATCAATGCATTTAATATCTCTACAGTGTCCCGTGAGAAAGCAAAAAAAATTAATGCTGACTGAATGAGAAATTTCTATGCTATCAATAATTGTGTTCTTGAAAACGGCAACTTGTCGGTATCTAGCATAAGATAATTCGACTATGTTATCTCGAGCCGAAAGAAGAGCCCCTTTCTCTGCCCTTTCAGCCGTACGGACCTCATCAGAACAGCCGGGCCGGCCCTTCGATACAAAGCGAGACTTGGGAAACGTGAAATGGGAGGAGGATATTCAGGGGAAGATCAAGATTTCTCATGCATGGCTAAATGCTAAAAGAAATACTGCTTGCTGCTGTTGTATCTGGTGCTCCCGCTACAACGGGAACCCTCGGACCATATCAGGCAACGAAAAAAAAAGAAAATAAAGAAAAATCATCTCCTGGGGTCATGTATCACTCAGGGCCCCCAAATTTGATTTGACCCAGAAATACACTTCGCTCCAAGTTTTGTTGCCAAATTTAACGGTCCACGGGAAAGAAGAATTAGGAGGCTGATTTATTTATTTTTGTCTTCACTACCTCCCCCTGTTTAATTGTTCCCGATGGCTGCCTTGTATACCGAGCTGGAGGTCCTACAGGGAAAAATGGGTTATAAGTGGGTCTTACGAGGACTAAATAGGTCCATAATCAGTGGTATTTGGACCCGCTTTTCATCTTATTGGCTTCATGCTCTAAATACAATGCAATTGCTAGGAGCATTTTAATTATGAGGGAGAATATTATGATTGTACGAAAAAAAGCCTCCTAGCCTCGTACGGCTTGTGGCTTTTCAGCACATTTTTTCTCGCATCCGCTATCCAATTGATCATCGAGGCGTGATATGACCTCTGAGAAGATCCATCAAACGATCTAATATAGTTTCTTCTATATACGACAAACAAATCTTTGAAAATCCCCGGAGATCTTTGTCTTTACTGTTAAGACCTTCAGCACGGCCCGCCTAGTTGCAACATCGTCAGGGTCCAAATGAGTGCACAGATCATCAACAGCAAACTTGCAATGTATGAAATATTCGGTTGTCCATCCCTACATGGCTCTTCGGACGAGGACATAGAACGTCTTTAAAGGCTAGACTTAATACATCGATTACGGGTCCAAGATACCGAGAATAATACTTCTCAGAACACATAAAGTAAAAGGGGTAAGCATCCCGAGTTACATTGTTTCGTAGGTACGACCTTCCCTACTTCTCAATGGTTTCTTCGCCAATTGAAATATGAGTCTAGAGAAATGATACTACTTGTGTGATTACCTTGTTTTCTGTGTGTTCACTAGGGAAATTAAGTTTTCATTACTCCTTAGGGCCTTTCCGATGTAACGCGGCAGCAGTAAACCGAATACGGTGAACATGTACTTACTATGCAAGCAGCTAGACATGTAGAAAAGTTGTGTAATTATGTGTGAGGTTTTGGTGCGACCCAAATGCTAATCAATTATGAAAGGGAGCAGGAATACAAAATACTCGATTAATTACTCGACCACTCTGAAAGGCAGGGTTTGATAGTTGGTAAATATCACGTTTTCTGAGCGATGTATTATGTCATCAACTGAGATCTAACTGCATGAGCTTATTACCACCAACTATTCGAACTCCACTTGCGTTGGAAAACTCGATGATTGGCTTTCATTCAAAAAGAGACTTTGAACACTCGAAGGAAAATTAGGCCTTAGTGCATTATTTACCTAGTTGACTTATTGGTTCAGTAGAGCTGCAATGGAATCCAAGGACGACAAAAAATTGCAACAGACTGATAGATAGCTCAATGGGACAAACCTTAATTATTCTGCCCGCTTTGTTTTTTTTACAAGCAGCCGCTGTGTTCCCTTAAAAAGCCATCTGGTATGTTTTCCTACCGCTTCTGGAAAATTCAATGAGCAATAGCACTCATGTACTTGCGCCAACAGCTTCTTTTTAATGTGGTTTATTTGATCTTCAACTTCCAGCCTTTCACTGTACATTCCTCGGGCTAATTGTTTCTACCTTTCTTTGAGATAAATAAAAAGTGGTGTACTGTCGCATAGATGAAGATTTTTAACTGGTAAAATGTGGATTCACAAGGGTGAGAATAGCTAGTTAATTTCCTTATTGACCTGCTCCTGTCTCTTCCGAGAAAAATTGGGTTACAAGCATCACAACACCTCATGAAGGTTTACGAAAGCTACATAATTGGACATCGACACGCTTCATTGCGATGTTATTTTTTTCAAAATTTAAGGAATATTTTGCAATAGAAGCACAACAAGAACAAATACACTCAAATCAAAGTGATCTTTGAATATTGGGCTAGGTGGATTACGAATTATTTTAAAGATCATTTCTTATTAGGCAATTAGAGATGTGCAACGCTTAATCAACAGTTATAAGTTAAGACTTTAAGACTTAACTGTAATATTATGGCAATGCTTTTCACTGAAATTAAAGATTCAGTTTTAGATCCCAGCCCTAACCATTGCGAAAGAAATCTTACTTTAATTCTCAAAAACTAAAAAAAGATAATAAATAGCATTCAAACGATTGATTACTATCAGTGTCCTTAATACATGTAATTTAGCGTTAAATATCCCTGCTATAGCTAATAATGTCCATCTAAGCCTAATTAAGACCGACTTTAATCCCTACACTCAACCCGGATCGACATGAGTATTTTTAGAAGTATTGATGATAGTAAAATTGATGCCAGTTATTTTATAAACTCTATAAATATACATTTATGCCTCAATGATTGGTGGAACTTCTTGAACTTTCAGCGGAGAAGTAAATGACCAATTGAGTGCCCAGAGATACATGCCATTCCAGGCACGTAATAATTTTCCCCGGACCGGTGTGACTTGTAATTTGTAAAGATTCTATTTTTAGCAGATTGACATAAAAAATTATATGCTATTTCAGGAATTTAAATTTCAACTGGGTGAGGGGGCTACGCCTCCCTCGCTTCATGGATCAGCGTACTATAAAAAAGAAGGATCGTTGAAGCTCTCTATATTAGGATTAGCGGGCCCCATAAGTTAGTCCCTGTTTCCTATACTCTATTGCCCACAAACAACCATTGAAATACTACATCACCAGCTCCGAATTATTATTAATCAGCCAAAAAATAAATATTTATATACCAAAAACTCCTTAGGACTGAGTTACTGTGCCAAAGTTTTTTAAAACACCCAATCTATTTGGCAATCACGATACAACTAAAGTCCTTAACACATCTAAAAGCAATTATGTCGATCCGGGCTCAGTGTAGGGATTAGGTCTAGATGGTAGGATTTGCTCCAACGTCCTTCTGAGGTACTAAAGAGTGTGATAATGAGAGTATAATAAGGAAACAGAATAATAATAACAATTTCAGAGCGACAGAGGGCTGGGGAGCTTGCTACTTTAACTTAATTATTCATGACGCATGTCTCTCTCTCGGAAGCAGGCAAGACGCGGCAAAGAACAATTAAAACATTTAAACTAAAAAAACGTTAATTCAAATATATCGACATACAGTGAATACCTTTTTATTAAAACAAATTAAATACTTTTACGAGTCTCATTTTTCGACTCAACACATCCACGTCCACATGCGTATTAAAAAGAAAGTAAAACAATCTCACGAGAACGACATTCTAATTTCGTACTTTTAAAAATTTTCTTATTTAGGCTATGCTTTTAAAAGTTACCGAACGAAAGCCTGAAGCCTGCCTGCCTACCCTACCTGTTGATTTTGCTTATTTTCCAAAAGACGGTGAAGAAGCTAAGATTTAGTATAATCTTCACATTCAACGCTAATCGACGTGAGTATTAAGCACACAGGGAGAACAAGTGATTTACGTATGGAATACATCCGAGAGTCATAATTCCATCCATCTCTTTTGTAATCACAGCAAAAGAATCTTTTCAATCCCTACCCCCTACCAATAAAGCTAGAAACAACAACAAACATGATTGAGTCTTTGGGGAGGCTTGAATTACTTTAACTTGGGTAGGAGCAAAAACAAAAAGTGAATTAAAACAACGTTAGTTGCACCCCCCCACCCCCGGGGTGCGTTTGATTGATTGATTGATTGAAATCTCACTTGTTCTCAAAGATTGTATTTACATCTTCATTCGTACCACCCCGTCTTTCAATCCAATATACAGCCCGTAAAATAGTCTATAAACTCGAAAATAAAATATTGACCATGGCAACATCAACCCATACTTTTTTAAGATCTATCTTACTATATGTGCACATATATTTATATTATTGGGAGCTAGGGCATAATCACGACGAGTGTTTGAGGTAGCCAGAGATTACTTTCTTCCTTAATACTTTACAAATGGCACTAGACCCAAAGGCAGGGCTGGGAGATGAACTATGTAATGCATGCATACTTAGGCTGACATAGCAATGGAAATAGGCAATCAATTTTCTTCGTGAAATAATTTATGAACAATTTTAAGCCAACAAAACAATTAAACGTTGTTAGTTTGCTTCTGAAACGTACGAGTATTTCACATGGTATATACTAGAAACGTGCTTTTTATTGGGAGAGCGGGCCAAGTAACCGTGGATACAATCTATTCTCTGATGAGTGCCATCATTTGAAGTGGAGGATACTTGGCAATCTCTCAATCAATGTTACTGTAAGGACTTGCAAAGACACTGCATTAATCTTCTGTATAAGATCTAGTTACAAACTTATAGTACAAAAAGGAAAAAGATGACTGTAGTAGATAGTAGTGTTTACACTCGAACCGAAATACGCCAATTAAGTAAACAAATCAAAATAATAAACAATAGAGAGAGCATGACTGAGCCACATCACGTGACTATATAGAGTGAATTAAGTTAGCAAAGACCGAGACGTGTCAGTTTCCTGCAGACTCATCCAGAGCAGCAAAGCCAACGTGTTCCGATGGCAATATTGTCACACTTGTCGACAACTTGGCTTTTCAATAAAGGGAGATTTGCTCTTGCTTGGACTCATTATGTCAGGCATTTCGGACAAATGACCATAACAGGAGTCGAAAGCGCACACTCAGCGCTTAAAAAAATGGCAACAGGTATTCACTGGTCACATTTAAGAGTGTGTTTGTTAGTTGAATGGGTATACAACATTCAAGAACGTACTCTGAGTCAGACAAATCATTTAAAGCGAACACCTAATGCAGTAGGATGTAGCTAATTTTATTGGAAGGTTGTTAAGAAAATTGTCTCTTAACGTGCTTTAAAGCTTGCACGAACAGAGAAAGTACTGCAGATCCCCAGCGCCTAAAAATGAACAACGTCCGAATGTGTTCACTTTAGCAATAGGCATACAGTGCAGCCACCGCCAAAGAATAATGCCGGTGGATCCATTTGCCAGCCATTTTGTCTAGAAAGGACCTCAACATCGGTGGCTAAATCAGCAGGAACCTGCACCGCTGACCCCAACAGCTGAAGCTTTTGATTCAGGTCAAATGTTTCAGTAGATCCAATAGCGATTTGAAAATCTTCTACCCCACCAATAGCAGCTATGTTTTCCTACGCCCTCTGTTGGATGTTGGTAGTTAAGATTATGAGGTGTGAAACTCACTAATAGCACAAACACATGCCAGGCTTAGGATGCTGAAGAAACACAACAGCACATACCGCAACCTCACAAAATTAGATGCTGTGGCATATGCAATACTGTTGGTCACAAAACTTGTGCATGTTCTCAGCGTGATGATACTTCATCATCTAATAACCAGCATTTTTCAGTTACATTTTTTGAGTTTAGCCAAGTATTTAAATGTTTATAACGCTAGTAAAGTATCATTTTGAGAGAACTACTAGTAAAGACAGATGTCTCTCATCATAACCTAACCTCAACTAGCTTAAGAAATAGTAAATATCTCGGCGGGCAATGATAGTCTGCGAATCTCTGTAAGTTGCAACTTAATCGTTTTATATGAAAAACCTTATAATTAGTGGTGCTCAAAGATGAGTTCTGATCTTTTGTTTAGGAATCTTGCTTAATAATAAACTACACAACTGCATATTCCACGTGAATTCTGTGCACAATTTATCATCCAATTCCTCGCCAAAACGTTCAAATTAACACTCCTCCAGACTTACATCGCCATATTCCTATCAATTTTCATTCAATGAAATTGCTTATAAATCTTAAATCTATTGTTTTCATTTCGAAATACTTTAGTCAATTTTTTAGGGAATTAAAAGATGTCGAAAGAAAATTGTAGGCTTTTCTTTTAGGTGAAAACGAGATGAAAAAACACCCCTTTTTATTATTTCCATCTTCCTACATTTATTTCTTTACTATAATGAAAAAAAATAACCCAATAGTCTCAGATCTATTTTTTACTATTACCTCTTCGCGATCCTGTAACCATATCAATAAACAAATGCACTCAAATTTTCACACACACTTATATGCATGAAAAGATTCTTTTAAATTACATTATGAATTGCTCCTAATCAGTGAGTAGCCTTTTTATTGTAACGGTAGATCTGAATGTTCAAAGAGAAACCACTGTTGGTGCCCCATTTCGATAGGGGATTGTCAACTATACTTGACTTTTTTTTACCTACTGTATGTACTACCTCCCTGTCGATCCTCCCAAGTATCAATGTAATTTATTGTTAGTTCATGAGATTCACTGTTTAAGGGTAAAATGTATCCTTCATCTGTCATGTCTCCTTTATGTTTAACTCACTCACGCTCCTGAGTGGTTCGGAATGATAGGCCCAATAGCGAAATAACTAAGTATGGGTAATTAACTATTCCCCTTTTAGCATGGTGGATTAGTCTAACCCCCTTTAGTAATTGTTACGTATTTTGGGAAAGTCACTAAAATCACGTAATTTACAAAATGCTGGACTATGAGATGGGAGTCGAATATTAAACGCTGATTGGCCAATATGACCAAGTTAAGAAAAGCAATCATCTGCTATTTGATCGCTTACGCCTAACCCCTCCTACTACTAGTTAGTAGCCTATAATTTGACATTATGTTTCGCTCGCCCATTTTTATCGACCGGGATACCTACCCAGAGCGAGCGCTGTTCGTTCGGTACTTCTAGATCCCCCCCCCCCAAAGAAAAAAATATATATCTTCGCTGCTATCTTCAAAGCTTCATGTACACTCTCAGTGCGCCCCTCCCCCTCTTCTTCAACAGTAAAAGACCGTGTCTCTGCAGCAAATCCTCAGTCCCAGATTCAAAGTTTCTAGTAGTACTTTCCGCAAATGCCTTGTACAAATAAAAGCTTAAATTGCGAAGAGCCTCTCAAAGTATATGCCGAGCTGTTAAGAAGTGGGTCTGACTACTTTTTTTGGTGGGGGGGGGGGGGGGAAACCGTACCTGCCTGCCTGCCTGATCTTGATGGCCACTACCATGTTCAATCGACCTTCTTACCCTCGCCCAAATCGAGTAAAAATGAAGATTATAAAGTCGAGTGGCAGGCACTAAGCCCGTTCAGGCTAATTAACGCATCTTTTGCAAGGATAAGCAAGCTGAAACAATTTATGTGCGCATAACTTTATGTACAAAAAAAAAATAACGTGAGCCGCGTCAGGCAGTACGTGTAGAATATTGCTTTGAAAAGCATTTACGGACTGAGAATGTGCACGAGGGTTATTATTTAATACACATACAGGTAATGGATGTCCTCTATGCCTACAGGCAAAAAAGCACATATGCCTCAGATAGTATGTAAGCTCATGCTTCCCTTCACGGTCCCTGGTCATCAGTATTTCCCCCAGAGGAGCCGTTAGCCCATTTTTATTTTCCCCCTCCAGCCTTCCAGATGAAAGCCGTTTACGGATGTGAAGCTACCGGGAAAAAAAACTCCATCAAAAACGACTGAGTGCATATCTCCCATTCGTGACGTCGTCCCGTCCAGCCCGGCGCAGCAGCAGCAGCAGCAGCAGACCTGAGTATACGTAAATTTAAGGTGTCCCTTTTTGATCCGTGCCTCGGGAAACATCAGCAAAACAAGAGCAAGAAGTTTTTGATAAGGTTGACGGAACTGTTAGTAGACCGTCTATCACGCTGTTTTTGTCGTAGTTCATCACTGCTCGTCGTTCTTTTGCCATTTTTGGGGATCCTATATGAGTTCCCGTTCACTCTCTGCTACACATGACTTCAAGTGCAGAACCAAATTTGAATGATGTCTTCGCCCTAGATACAATCCAGTTGATGTCAAAGCAATCTCTCTCACCACTCGGGTATATCACCACACAGACCTAGATGTAGATGCAGAAAAGAGAATCTGATATCATTACACTTTTATTTCTATAAACCGAGATGGAATTTAAGCTTTGTATCAACAGCATTTTTGACAGAGATAAAACTCAAAGCCTATGTCAAGTGTACTTTTATATGCAAGACTCGATTTAAAAGAATACAACAACAGTCCTATTGTCAAAGAGACGGTGAAGCAATTTAGCGTGAAATATCCCTGTCACCTACTATATCCACCCACTAGCTTAGACCCATTCTAATCCCTACACTCAAGCAGAATCAAAATGGGTGTTTTTTGTTGTATTAAGCACAATAGTAGTAGCTACGATGGGCTTATCATAAAGCTGTCTGTCTTGTAGTCGTTTGTTTTGTATGTGCCTATTTTAAACTCCACTTGAAAGGATACCTACATACTTCGATCTTGTCTTTGCTCTTTTTAGTAGGCCACCGCAAAGGGTGATAAGGTTGTGCAGGAATACTGCCTAATTATACAAACAGTTCTGTCGCTTACTGTAAATAACGAACGTACAGCCGAGATTTGAGATTTGCACAGGGTTATCAAAATTACAGTTAAAATACGATCTAAAAAGGGAATTAGCGCCAGATTACATACATCCTTGACGATCCAACCCTTCGTTTCTATCAAGATGTAATGTCGACTCAGTTTTTCTCAACACTGAGTCGAAGATATTTGCCCTTTCATTCTTTTGGAATCAGTGCTACATTTTCCCCCCTCAATAGATGAGATAGGCTCTTCTCAGGAAGATATAAATTAGTATGAGGTCAACATGTCTGAATCGCCACATTGGTGGATATTGGATTGATTTAAAAGAAAAATGGCTTTGAATTTCAGGATGAGCTGAAGGCAGGTTGGATCTAGCTGATAAAAGGCGTGCATCAATTCTCTTGATGGAATTGTTAAGACGGCCTGGTAGTAAGAATTGCTAGATAAGGCTACACCCAATTTAAAGTTCTTCAGACTATGTGTCATATTTTGTATACTTGGCTGGGCAATTAATATTATGAAACCCCTGTAAATCAATAGTATGTAACCCCTGCTCAAATAAGCCACTTATATCGTCGAATTTCCTCTGAAACCCCTGTATTTTTCCCTACCCTGAGCTCTTAACATTATGTAATAATTTTCTGTCTTCTAACTGGCGCAAGAGTGCTGGGTAATTGCTAGGGGGTCCCTTCACGACTGATCATTACCTTGTCAGTTTTTCTGTATGTTGTTCGAAGCCAGCAACTAGTTAACATCTTTAATATTCTGTAAAATCTTAGTATTGAAAATTAGAATATCGTATCTGCTGTTACTTGATATAGCCCCAACTCTATCTAGAAATATCAATCCAAAAGTCCTCCACATATACCAGTCCAAAAGTCCTCCACATATACCGTCCAAAGTCCTCCACATATACCAGTCCAAAAGTCCTCCACATATACCAGTAAAAATTATGACTTTTAACCTGATTGAACACGCCTTAGTTGTTAATTATGGTGACTCTACGTCTACCACACGTTCGATACGTATGTCCTGGTTGATGACAATCGCTGCAGAGACGTGGTGCCCTGATAGAAACCGAACTGAATGAATTAGAGGTTGTTAATGAGATTGAATTTGCCAAATTGACGTCTTCGACATTGATAGTGAAGGCATCTTCATGATGCGATGGTTGACGTCGAGTAGAATTTATT
>PEDP01000280.1:0-29891 GCA_002918395.1 Erysiphe pulchra | reverse complement strand
TTCTTTAGCCCTGGTTTTTCTAGTGCTGATTGGAGTTTACAAACTCTAGCTAGCTGCGGACCCTAGTGCCGATAGGCCACGGTCATTCAATGTAGCAGGGCAGGGGCGTAAGAAAATAAGGAAAGGAGGTAAGAATTTAATGATTCCCTGTTTAAAAGCTCTGCTTTGCAGAAAGCAATCTAGTTTCTTTAGAAATGATTCAGGAGTTTGTAATCACATTATCGCGATAATTGTACCAAGAGGCTGGATTATTAAGCAGTGTGGCTAAGTGAGTGATGAGACACGTTACTGCGAATGGATGTTGCTAGGCCGGTCAGTTCCGAATTAGTTGTTTGTTGTCCTGGGCAACAATGAGTAAGCTGAAATATTTTTAGCCAATCAAAAAATATTATTTTGATAGGGGTAGTATGCTGCCTGGTTGAACGTTTTATTATTGGGACAGAAGACAGATAGTGTGGTTGGACTAGCAGGGATACTCCAACAGCTACAGCTTTGATGCTTAAGGATCCCTTGCTGGCTACAACACAAGCTTCTCGCCTGAAGTTTTTCAAAATGGATGCAGTCACTCGTCTTAGATTATTCATGTCAATTGACGAAAACGACAATTTGTTACTTAATTCTTATTCTGGAAAGTAAGATGATTGATTGGGAGAAAAGGAGTATTGAATGCTTTGTTTTGTGGAGCTAGAGAAACTACTTTATACAAGGTAATTCTCCTCTTTTTCCTTATGATTCATCTGATCAACCTCGCATTTTGATTAAGTCCTACCTGAGTAATTCGTAATTAAGAATGAACATGGGGTATGCTTTCTTTCTCCAAGAGCGCTGAAGGTTGTTTAGCAAGCTATGATCATTTTGCAAAATACTGGATAGAATGCTTGCTTACTTTGAATCCCTTAATCTTAATTTTTCTGTTGAAAAAGCAGTTTTCAAATAACTAATGTATCAAATCCGGGAGCTTCAATGTTCTAACGAAGTCCAGTGAGTGCTTGGATGCTGCCACAGTATCATCATGGAAGTGGATGATATCTTTATGGAATTAAAAATATTTCATTGAAAGTAATGAAGTCAAAGAAATAAATTTAAAACTATTCTAACCTAACGTTCGTCTTATGTTTTCCATCGACATGTTACATGAGATTAGGAAATTTTCATTGAACTTTCAAAGAGACAACACTACTTAGTAAGAGCAGTTTTATTCTATTCATTTATTTCTGTTAACGCCGAAGATAATCAATTCATTATTTTATGTGTTTATTAGAAATGTGAAACTAAATATTTGAGTAGTCCAAGAGGTCAAAAATTGTCTTGAAAATGAGAAATATTTACTACCATGTTTGATGTTTGTTCTATCTTTAGCTCTGAAACCTCAAATCTTTACCGATCAAGAGTCAATTTTTTTACAACTTATGTGTCTTTACTTATTGCAAGGTGTCTTCCTTTCTAGAGATTGCTTAGTGGTACTTGATGGCTAACGAACTTGTTTAAGCTCTCTAGATTCTGCATCACTTTTGTATGTGGAATTCCAACTGCATTCTCGTAGGGAAAAGATGGGAAAGGATTGGTGTGTTCAGGATTGTTACTGAATGAGATGATTGTAGCATCATATCTCATATCTACCTTATTAATATATCAGATATACTATGAGATAAAGTTCTCAAATGGCTTTTTGTGACTGTTTTTTAACTAAAGGTGGATAAAACGGATAATTGCTTTATGGATTCTAGAACAACAGATCAGTCCATGATCTGTTTTGCAAGGCAACAGAGTAATGTAATTCTGTTATTTCATTTGCCCCATGAATGTTTCAAGCAAATGTAATGGAGAAGTAAATACTAGCAAGATGAGAATAGAGATTTACATCACTTATCGCGAGTAAAAGACCCTGATACAAATCCAGGATTTCGCTACAACTATGGAGCTCTAAGGTTTCAGCCACCATTTGTATATATAGAAAGGATACAGCTTTAGCGCATTAAGAAAAAAATTGAATACATCGTCTGTTCTTAAATTAACATTGACTTGAGTCAGGGACAGATTATCCAACTGTGTTTTTTTTGAGTTTAGAGTGTTCATCCTTTGTCATTGTTTCAAAGCAAGAACATCTTGAGACGATAATTGCCAAAGTCGGATCCTAGACAGCTACTTACAGTACGTCTCACATACTATTTTCACAGAGTAATGTGTTATCATGGCATCCAATACTGTTTCATATCTGTTTATTTCTAAGCAAGCAAAATAACGTCATTGCTTTTTGAAGTATATATGGAGAAGGAAATGCAAGTTTTTCCAACAGTTCTTACCAGTCATAACTCTTTCCACACTCGTTAGAACAAACAGTTCTTTTTGCCTGTCGCTATTTTTCTTCTCTTTCATTGCAAACCAATCTGATAAATCTACTGTCGCTTCAATCTTACACACAACTGTTTTTTTGTTTATTTTTTGATTTCCTTTTTTTTGATTTTTATTTAGACTGGGTCTATCGTTTATATTTGGGTTATGAGATAAGGATATTACATTCATTATGACGCAGAAAACTAGGATTTTGCTCGCTACTGCTTTGTTTGGTTTTTCATATGCCGTACCCCTTCAAGAACGTGAGGTGCCTCAAGAGCACTCTCATGAATTTGCAGTGGTTTCCGTTCGAAAATCTTTGGCACTAAGTAATCCCTTGGAAATCAAAGACCCTATCTATGGCTTGTTGGGTGATAAAGCTGCTGCTGAGGGTGCAGGAAAAGTCACCAACTTCAAATGTCTTCAAAGAAAAACTGCTGATCAGGCTTTCACAAATGCAAAGAAAGCAGATGACAAGGAAGCAATGACTAATGCCCTTATATATGCAACATTGGAAAGAAATACAGGCGCTGTAGGAAAAGCAAGCGACACCTGCGATGAACCGGCTACAAATGCTGAGATTAATGCTCTTAAACAGCATCAAGATCCTGCTAGTCCAGGTGCAGATGCAGCAAACAAGCAGCTTGTTCTAGAGCTCGCTAGACAAATCTCTTCAGTAGGAGGTAATCCAGAAGATGCTGCATTATCAGCAACATTCGCAGCAGGCAAGGTACTAATTACATTGACTTCATTGATAGAAAAAACTAATAATTATTTAGATTGGTGACCCAACTGCGAAAGGAAATTCATGCGACGATCAAGATGATCCAAAGGGATGTATTTTCACAAAGAAGTTACTTCAAGTCGAGGCAACTCCTGACGAAATCAAAGCCGCACTTAAATCTGGAGGTAGTTCCGGCAGCTCCAAAGATTCCAGTGGCTCGTCGTCTGGCTCTAAAGACGATAAAAAAGCCGTTCAAAAGCGCCACCAAGTTGCTAGTGAGTAATAAGAAATTTCAAATGTCAATAATAATGAGTTAATCGCTTTTCAGATGATCCCCAAGCCTTATCAAACGAAATTCATATGGTAAACAAATTTCCAAAAGTCATTCCTCGTGACGGTATGTTAAATAGAAGAAAATAAATTTTCTCGGTCCAACTACTTTATAAACATAGATACTAATCTTATAATAGATAATTTACCTAATTTTTTCAACAAAAAATCGAAGCGAGGTAATAAAGATTTTTTAAAAAGATTTTTTATAAATTCTAATTCAAATTTAGATGATGATGACGACTTTAGTGACCGCTTAGGTCGTGGTCGCGATCGTGTCATTAATTGCATCCGTGGTAATTGTCGCAACCCCAACAATAACAATGACGACAAGCGAAAGCGAGACAGTAAGTTTCTTAACGACAAAATTCTATGGCCTATGACTGACGAATGGACTAGATGATGGACCTGATTTTGATTTCGACTCGGACAACGACATAGCAAAACGAGGTAAGCTTAATCATTCGCATCATCCAAAGATAAACTCTTATGCGAGATCTAGATGACGACGACAACAACAACAACAACCGGGGCCGCAATGGTCGCAACGGTCGCAACGGCAACAATGACAATGATGATGACGACAACAACAACAATAACCGGGGCCGCAATGGTCGCAATGGTGGCAATCGCAACAATAACAATGATGACAAGCGCAAGCGACAGTAAGTTTCTTAGCAAAGACATGTCTTGACCTAAAGCTGAGATATGGACTAGATGATGGATCTGATTTTGATTTCGATTCAGATAACGACATTGCTAAGCGAGGTAAGCTTGTTGACTCACAACATCAAGTAGCAAACTCTTATGTGAGATCTAGATGATGACGACAACAACAACCGGGGCCGCAATGGCCGCAATGGTCGCAACGGTCGTAACGGTCGCAACCGAAACAATGACAATGATGACAAGCGCAAGCGAGATTTAGAAACTGTTGTTGAACGCGATGTAATGGATAGTATCAAATTTACCACAAAGAAAAATGATGCTGCCATAAGTCGAGCAAGCTCAGCTAATAAAAAAGGTCATGGCAAGCGAGCTAGTGTTAGTGGTAGTAAGTGGATATCTTTTAATTATAAAAGTCATGTTTAACATAAAACTAGACAATGTACAAACCTTCACGGGGTCCAAGGGTGGCCCTCCACCAGAAGTAATCGAAACCCCCGGATCTACCCGTCCTTTTACTGTTAAGGGAAATACATTTGTTGGTAAAAAAGTTGCTCTTCAGCGATCTTGTGATATACAACATAATTCTTGTGCAAATTCTGCAAATTCAGGCTCCGGAGTTTCAATGGCTGAATGTGAAGAACAACAGAAAAGTTGTGTTGAAGCAGCTTCTGCTAATACCAAACGTTCCGTTGAAAAACGATCAATCTTGACATATTTTAGAAAACGAGCATCTCTTGATTTCGGTTCTTGCTCAGATCCATCTGTTGAGTTCAAAGAGGGTTTTGATGGACGAAAAGAGGCATCTTTCAAAGCTGTAAATCAGAAAGACTTTAATCACGGGTCGACACAAAGACTTAAGATAACATCTGACTTTATTTGTCAACGGCTTGAGTCTTCCTGCAAAGCTTCTCAGCAAGTAATAGATAGTTGCAAATCGGCTTCTGAAGCAGCGTGTAAGTACTTATCCTATTTCCTGGTATAAAATTGGATCAAGTTAGAAAAAGACTGATGGATATTTAGCTTCTTTGTCTGGCCAAGCGGCTGCAGATGCTTTCAATAAAGCATTTGCCTAGTCCAGTTCAAGATTCCAGCCATTGCGAAAATTTGAGGATTGTTATGGGATACATTAATTGACAATGTAAAGGCGGGTCTTTGATTTAGAAAGGTTTTATTTTAAAAAATGCGGTTGAATGTATATAGAAAGTTCGACCAATTGTTAAATCACCAATTATTAAATGGTATTGTTTAAGGCTAGCTGGATTTTGTCTTTATAGCTACTGAGGGTAGATATTGCGGATGCTAGAGGTAGAGATTTCATTGTAATTAGGAACACTAATTTCAGGTGACCTAAATTGATGTTTTACATCACAAATAGTTAGTTAAATTAGTAGTGGTTGTGTTGTATTGCTCATTTTTTTATGTATTGTCTAAAAAAGATGTTAGAAATAGGTTGAAAATTTTTAATTTCTCATCACAAACTTGACCTCTAATGACTGTTTTAAAGGGAACTAATTTATGGAAAAACCCTACGTTTACCATACTTATGCTCAAAATTAAAAACATAGAAACCTAAGCTTTGTAGAGGAATTGAAAAATATTAAAGTAAAACTTGGAAAATAACTTGTATTCTTCAGTTGCAAAGTGACTGTTGACAATGGATACCTGGGGTCATGAAACTCTCAGACTATTTCACGGGAAACCAATTGCCATAAAATGAATTCTAGCAGTAATTATTTAGATTCTAAAGTGTGAGCTGATACTGGATTCTTGCTGGTCACAAAATCTCGATGTGATAAGCATAAAATTTCGTGAGATAACATGTGAGAGGTTTGTGTCTTCTAACTCAAAAACCTTATTTCCTTTGATAGTTTCTTCTCATTGTAAAATATCAATAAAGATAGACATGAATCATATGGCTAACTGCTCCACTGGGGTCGGTCTCATAGCAAAACTTGGAGGGGTCAGAAATAGTGCTTTCGGGCATGCAAGTGAATTTATCCACTCGAAAATGGAAAATAGCCTTCGATTTGATTAGACGTTATCATATCGTTAAGTTTCTCAGGGGTAATGAGATTGGTACGAAGTAACAACTGCTGTTCGATGCCCACATCAGAAATTATGAATTTGTCGTTATATCTGTTGTGCGAGTTCGATTAAAACGCTATCAGTTAAAGTACTCAATCTAGATCGAGAGAACAATTGATGTTTTCAGTTCACAGTCTTGAGACCAATTCAAAAACTTACTAGTGCTTTCATGATGACATCATTAATATGATTTGATAAATGAATTGAAGTAATCCTTGCTAATTAATAATCAATTACAAGCGGCCGATCTCTCCGGCTATACAGGGCTCTCACTTTTATAACACGTGATCAAATTGTTTTGACACTGGATAAACCAATCATGCCTTTTGGTCTTAGAATCTTTGTTCACTACTCTGTTGCACTGAAGCGGGCACACACAACAACAAATGCATTACTTTGAACACACAGTCAAATAAACAAACAAACAGCTATTCTAGTCAAATCAAAATCATCATCGATAAGTGAATGGCTCCGCCAAACACTAGACGTGACCCTCCTCCCGACCCTCTAGATACAGGAAACAGAATATCAAAACAGAAAACTACATCAAATAAGACTAGTAATTTAAGCAAACCCAGTCGCTCTCCAATTTCCATTGAGACCCTAAAAAAGACAGGGGTTACTGATAAAGCACAAGGTGCCACTCACATCAGTGACAGTGTGTTACGGATCAGTAGAAGAAAGCTTAAAGCATTTAAATATACGATGGAATTTTATAACTAACTATGCTGAACAGACAATGAGAAAGAGGTCATTATATACACTGTAATGTTGTCCCAAACTCCCCGACTCCGATGTTACCCCCACATTACTAGAATGTTACCATAGCCGAAAGCCCACACTACAAGGGCTTAGTTACAACTTTATTTCTGACTAACCAACCCTGAATACTCTAATGCTACCTTCTAGATTATGCATTAACAATGCATAGCAAAAGCTACAGGTAGGTCACTATCAGCTGTCACACAGTGATACTCCGCCAACAAGTGACATTCAAATGGACGACCCCTTCACTAATTCGACAGAGACTCCTTCGACTTCTAGCGCCAACATAAATTTTCGCCTTGTATCTATCCATAGATCTTGATTATCCAGACCACGAAGGAAGCCTCTCGGATTGCGAACTCCCCTATGATGACCCCCCACACCAACCTGGAAAAAACGAAGAAGCTCTAATGAGCACTTCCGATGCCGCTCCTCAAAGAATTCTTGCGGCACAAACGCTATTTGGCTCGATTGCTAACGTCCTAGACCTACAATGCCAATCCAACAACGAGCACATGCATGCTAACGACATCCGCGCTCTAACTTATCTATACGAAGAATTCAGAGCAGTCGCAAAGCGTCACTTTGTCCAGAACAAAAATAATACTATATCGAAACTTCTAATTTCTCTTTCTTTCATTGTATATTAACCTTCTTCAAATGTAATTAGTTTAACCTATTCAGTTAAACCATCTCAGCAAAGAGGATTCTCTACTTCACGTGTGGAATACTGTAAAAGTCCTGCTGTTTAATCCCTCTCAGCTGTCAAGACCTGTTAGTCATCGCACTGTAGGCTAATAGAAGATAACCAAATTAACCTTCTGTACATGAGCTGGTGAGTTATGCTCCAAGAGATTTCCGAATTCTAAAAGCGTCCCAAGTCATCTTATCTAGGCGCAAAAGAGCCTTGTATGCACTCATTCCAATTAATGATCATTGCCGGATTTGACAACTCTTTCAAGCAATTCTCTCACAGGTGGTGATATTCGTTACTCAGTCCAAGGATAATTTGAGACACGAGTGAGGTTAGTGTGATTGTTTATCTTTTTGCTAACCTCAAACATGGCATTGGCCTTACATGCCATCTTAACTAATGCACTTGTCTTCCTGTGTTATACACCCTCTGCCGGAGTGCAACTACTGCCCATTCATACAAACATGGCAGGCCAACCATGGCGAGACTAGCGATTACTCATATAATAAAAAATATAACAACTTATTAATTGTGATGACACATTTGATGTTGCCCTCGGACGGAATCGAACCGGCAACCTCGTCATTACTAGTGACGCGCTCTACCATTGAGCTACGAGGGCGTCTTCTTATCATGTTACGAGTTATAAGGGCTAATTGTAGTATATTAAACAATTTCTAAAATATTTTATATATATTCTGCACCATATGATAAATTTAGATGATCAAGAAACCTCTGCCACGCACTTGATTCGCTGTCATCAATACGATACTCAGGTATGCAATCGTAGAAAAGGACCTAGTATGAGAGACTTCATCAGCCATCTTCTTGGGTCTAAGTTTCTCGATGAGTTTTTAGAATTTACGCCGAGAATAAGTTTTCTCGAGAATCTTTGAACACACCGTATCTCTGCTGTATGCGAGAGCCGAAGATAGGAACTATTCAAATTCTGAGGAATGGCAGAGATAATACAGTGTGAGGAATGATAGCTCCGCTCGAAAAAAAATTGGGTTATCTTTTTATTTCCTAAGCTTAATATGAACATAATACCACAATTAATGTTAGAAGTGATGAGAAAGAGTAGGGTATTAATAGGCCTACAAGACTAGTGATCTAAATTTCAAAAACACACTCCTCTATCTATTTCCTCAATACTCCCCAAACACTCTTTTTCGCTGCGAAAATTGTGTATAGTTGGATCTAGATCTTAATTGAGAAAAGAAAATTTGAAAAATAACTATAATTAACTGAGTGTGCTGTTAGGCCACAAAGCTGTTGATAATGAAATTTTGGTGTCTTTGGTGTGTTCTTGATTAATCAGCTCCGCGGGGAAAGAAAATAACTTGCGCAAATTTCATTTTTACAAAAATCTAATTCTAAGTCTAAGAGGCCCTATTGGACTCAGAGGGCCCGCTTAGACCCCTGCAAAAACTTCAATGCAAAATTCCCACCGTGGCCATGAGGTACGCTATAACAGAGAAATAGCGGTTTCTTTGATATAGATAAAAAAATGTAGGGTAGCGACTCCAAAATCACGTTAAACGAGAGTATGAAATCTCGTGCTGCGCGTTTTAAGAGGCTGGACGTCGATTAATAAACTAAAATGTCCGACATTTTATAACTTCGAATTAGTAAATGTAATACATACACTTGGTGGGATTTAGAAAACAGAATCGAATCTTATTACAATCATTCTGTGATAAACACTAAGTTATTGCGGATCTAAAAATAAACAAAATTTGGTGCTTTTTAACCATCCACGCTTAGTTGTAAGTAAATAAATAATGAATAAGCCGAAAAAGTAGAGCAAGTATAGAGTTCGTCGGTATCCATCTAACAATTTTCCAATCGTTCTCGGAATAAAAATTTCGTAATGGCTTACAACATCTGATAGACCTCACAGATTCGATATTCTAGCAAAGCTCACGATAATGATATGATTGATAAAAACAACATTTTACCTGGCCAATCAAATTTTGATCGCCACCACTCAACAGACTTGGCCATGGATGTAAATCTCCCCAATGTAGCAAGAGTTTGCTTCTAACTTTCCAAATGTCTTCAGGGTATACCTTTAGCATTCCATACCTAAAAATTGTTGTTGATAAGTCATAGCTCACTCAAAGATTTAACTAAGGCGATCTCCAAGGCAACTCCTAAACTATCACTACCCCTCCCAACTTCACTACTCGAGGTTATATCTACATATTTAGAGAGACATGCTTCAAATGACGACTTGGAGTTCACAAACTTGCAAGATGAACTTCTTGCAATATACAAGAGTACTATATTACAATACCCATCAAGCTTAGCTGCTTTTCTCGCTATTCTTTTGCGATTAAAACATTTATTTCCTCGGACAAACAGGTTATTACAATGGTGGGACGATATATTAAAGCCTATTCTCATTAATCTTGGTATACAACCGAAATTGGCCGATGAAACGAGAGATATCTTACTCGATACTCTAGTGTATGACGAAGATGATAGTGAGGGAAAATGTCTAGAGAACGTTAAAGCTACAAGCTTTTGTGTAGCAGAGATATTATTATCTTCATGGTTGTCACGAATTAAACAAGCTGATGATGAATTTAACGATCATGCAGGATATGTGGCAAGGCATATTCAGTTGATTCTGATTGAATATGGAAAAAAAAGACCAAAGGTATATGGCGCGCTGGGGTGGAATTAAAGAGATATAACTAATTGAACCAGGATTTTCTAATTGTATTGAACAAGTCTTTTATTCGACCAGAGAGTCGTATATTCTCTCTATCACTTCTTTGCAGTTTCCTACGACATCCTCCCCCTCATCTACATCAGATGCTTCTAACACCTCTTTTTGTAAACCTTCTAAGATGTTTACAGTTCGATACTTCAACTAGAGCTGTCTCGCTAGCGATGACGGCATTGGTAATGTTCCTTCCACATATTCCTTGTACTCTATCACAGCACTTGCCTGCATTGTTTAGTATTTATACACGAATGTTGTTCTGGGATCGGGTGAGAAAAGCAGAAAATTTTTCGTTATCCGAAGTGAAAAAGATAAAATCAAATATAAATGAAAACGATTGGATCAAACTCCCTCATCTTCTTGATTCCAATGATGAGTCTATTCCAGAGCTACTACAGTATTTTACTTTCCTTTATGGCCTTTATCCAATCAATTTTATCAATTATATTCATAATACACAACAGTACCTCGGCCACGCATTTAATCTCGAGACAGAACTTGATATCCAACCCATGGAAGTGAGACAGCGCTCAGAACCTTTCAGACAAGTTCATTTGCTACATCCCAACTTTTTTACCTATACAATCGCGTCAGAACTTTGCGATGATAACCGATGGATCAAGAGTGATGCGGCCGATGTAGTGGCTGAGTGTATGGCACTTTACATTTCAAGCGAAGACTTTGGCGAAAATTCTTTGCAGCTGAATACAATCAAATTTGATACAGATGTTACGGTACGATCTCAGTATGAAGATAATTTGTTGCCAAGTCAGACTGAGTGGCATGAGCCTCAGCAAACAGATCAATCTACAAATCCTATAGCCCCTCAAAAGCGAATTTCTCTTTCTTCTCTTTCTCTTCATTCAGTTCGAGATTCACAGGCAATTAAATTCTCTGATACATCAAGTACTCCAGAAACTATCTCTCTAGATGCACATCCAGGTCCTTCCCGGTATCACCGCACTATAAATAAGCTGAGCCCAACTATATTCCATAAACACAATATGTTAAGAAGCGTACAAAATACTTCAGTTACCTCTCTCACTCTATCAAATCAAAACGATTCACAATTTGATAGCTTTCCCACCCCATTAAATCAAGATTATATAGCTCCATCACCGTTTTTATATACAAAACCTGTTGAACCCTTGACTTCGGACATGAGAGTAGCATATCTCTACCGTGAAATTCAATTACTTAGAAACGTTCTTAACTTTGAGCGATATCTTAAGCAACAACACCTCTCGCACATCGGAAAACTACGTCGCAAACATATTCGAGAAGCTCGTAATGAAGCTGAGACACAAACTATTCTCACATCTAATCGTTCTCTACAATTGAAATTACAAGAGGCAAAAAGGCTGATAACTCAACTCAGAAAAGAAGCTGAGAAATCAAAATCCCACTGGCGTCAATGGGAAGCTGAGCTTAGTTTCAAGTTACGATCCTTACGTGAGGAGCAAAAAATATGGGTAGATAAAAGGCAAGAAATGGGTAAAGAGCTAGAATCTCTTAAGGCGAATGAAGCTGTAATGCGACGAATTATACTTAAACTTGAAGCAGATGAATTGAAAGAAAAGCAGAAAGCATCCCATGTCCAAAGTAATATAGAGGAACTTGAGCGGCTACGCAATAAGATTCAAGAGTTAGAATTGCGTGTACGTATTTACGAAGTTAATGAACAAACTGCAAAAGCTGCAAAAGAGGATGACAATTTAACAAGGGCTCATATAGTAATGCTTGAAGAACAACTAAAATCTCGTGACCAGGAACTACTTGATGCAAGAAAGCTCTTTGATAGGGAAATGTCAGATATTAATAAGCAGGTCCAGAGTAAGAATGTACCTCCAAAATTTGAGGAACATGCTTTCCAGAAAATGATCGACGGTGCACTGGATGTATCTCGAACTCGTATTAACGAATTGCAAAAGAGATACAGTAATTTATTAATTCGCTACTCAAAATTACAAGATCAATACTACAATCTTCATGATAAAAATGACGATTCGTTTAAGATAGATGAAGTTCTACGTTCTAAATCCGATCGAGGTTCATCTTCTTCTCCTCTGGATTTTGGCTCAAGACAGAGTAAGAGAAAATTTGTTCAACATATCTCAATAGGAAATGGTAGAAGTGAAGAATTAACATAACTTCATTTTCTGATTTTTAACAAAGTTATAAGCCAAGCAATGCATTACAGTTTTCTATGAGAATATAGACCTGTGATAAGATATAAACTGAAGCCTGCTCTTCAAACCATAAATATATGTAAACTTGTCTAGCAAGTATGGGTGTTTTAAAGTATTTATTCTCCTACTGCTTACGATCGATATATACTTTTTATTGGTGATTGGTATTACCCACAAAATAATTTTCTTATCTCACACGATATATTAAGTAACATGAACCATGGCTGTGCAAAAATAAGTGTTGCAGCAGTAAGCCCAGTCGTTGATAGATGAGCTTGATTCTTATAATCTATCTCTCCGAAGAACTTCTCTTCACGTGAACAGGAATGAAATATTTGAAAATATCAAGATGCTGTTCCTGAATAGTGGTAGTTGACAACAGGATTCCCAGTGAGGGGGAGTGAAATGTTTAGGGAAAAGTAAGACTTCTGGATTAATGCTTGCTGTCAAGTATATAGAAATGTTAACTACTAACCGTTACTACTCTTCCCCCCTTGTAGTAGGTGAAGTCATTATATGTTTAGCCTCGCGCCATGAAAATGATTCCATAAGTATTATAATTGAGTGTTCAAGCGTTACCTTAGTAACTTTTCCACATCACAAGTATGGAGTGGGTCATTTGTTGATTCTAATTCTTTTCAACTTGAAAATGATCAATACCTCTCAGAGCTAACTAAGAGTAAAAACCTATCCGATATCTCTGAAATATATTTTATTACTTTTATCATTTTAATAATCTCTAATACATGAGTATCAAACCTTAGAGCTTAACTTCTTCTCTTCACGATAATCTCTTGAAACTCATCAAAAGCTTCCCTGCCAGTTTAATTCTGGGAAATAGGGGGCCAACGAAATAGAGCTCAACACTAAGTGGGTGCTCAATTAGCATCTATAACAGCTTGACATCTTGCTAGCATGCTTTCAATGAGTTTCAAAATATCCTTGGAGGATATAGCTTTCCAAACCTCCCTCATGATCGAGCAAACCTTGCCGCATAGCCACTGCCTCCCCTCTCTCATTTTCGAATATTGAAAACTGTACTGGATATTAACGGCGAGGTATTAAACTTCTTGCATGTTTCTTAAATTTAATATGATGTAAATTTATCAATCGATGGCGAATATTCTAGGAGTTATAAAACAATTAAATAAGTAGTCGTTTAATCTAGATTACCCGTGGGAAGTCTCATGAGTACAAATACGAACCTCCCCCACTTTTCTGGAATTAATCTTTCACCGCCTTTGAGTACTGAATTCGTTGGGCGGTGAACACTAATTACAAAATAGGCAGGCAGTTGCTACATACATGCCAGGTCATCGAATTGATGCCAATCAATGTGAAAGATCCGGAAAGTCACCATCTCATCGGTGGGGAGATTGTAAATTTCGCAACTTCCAAAGTAATCCCACACCACGAGGCTACAGTTCATCCCGTAATCAACTTCGTCTTAACTTGCTCGATACGAATTCGGACTCAAATAGTTTTATAGCAGGCCAATATTCGGATTTGAGAATAGAGTAGACTCTGGGCGGAGTCGTGTCCAGAGTGAAGGAGTTTGGGCTAATAAAAGTAATAAAAAATAAATATGCCACCTGTTAGCGGATTTAGTTATACACTTCCACGTTCATTCTCTGTTTGATACAGTCTGTATGCCATATTCTGTTTTTAATGAAAAAATTACCCAAAAATATTGACTCCCACGCATTCCTATATGTTCAAAACAACTCCAATTAGTACAGAAAAAACAAAATACTCATCATATAACTCATATCACTTATGCCTCACTTGACATCAATGGATATAAAAAAAATTTGGGGATATATAATTAAAGACTTACATTATGATGCAATACTTAGGAAAGGGTGGGCCGAGCGAAATCATGTCACCTACATAGCTGATCAGTATGTTGTCCATATAGGTCAAGGAACAAATAAAGTCATAGTTCATGGGGATGACTGGCTAAATAGCGACCTTGTGAAAAATAAAACCAAGTATATACGCGGAGGTAAGTTAGTATCTACACTAGCATTTTCTTCTTTTACGAAGCAAGCGTGGAAAATATATATCACTTTCCTCCGTCACAATTGCCGATATTAATAAGGCATTAGAAAAGTTAAACAAAGTTAAACAAATCAAAACTTAAGCCAAACCTGGAAACAATCCGCCAATTACTACCAAAGCATCTACATGGACTAGAAAATTTATTAATTCTCCCTCCTCATAGACCAGGACATGATATGGAAATCATTCTAGAGAATGGTAAAACATCACCATATGGACCACTATGCGAAATTTTCCGCGAAGAGTTATTAGGGCTTTGTCAAACTCTTTCTGATCTACTGGATAAGGGCTGGATCCGCGCAAGCTCCTCTCTCGTAAGTTCGCCAGTTCTCTTTGCAAAAAAGCCATGAAGGGTTAAGTTTTGTGTTGACTACCGTGGGCAAAATGCGGTAACAAAAAAAGATCGATATCCACTACCTTTAATAAGGGAGACTTTGCGCCAACTTTCAAAAGCCCGTTGGTTCACTAAAAGTGGATATCCGTATGGCTTTTTCATCGATTACGAGTCAAAAAGGGAGTTGAATGGAAAACCGCTTTTCGGACTTGACAAGGAATTTTTGAATGTTTGGTATTTCCATTTGGACTATGTAGCGCACCAGCAACCTTTCAACGTTTTATCAATAGTACTTTACGAGAATTTCTAGATATCTTCTGTTCAGAGTATATTGACGATGTCATAATATATTCTGATGGAGACCTAGCCGATAATTTTGTTTAGGTAAGAAAAGTACTAGAGGCATTGAATAGGGCCGATCTATTTTTAGACTTAGATAAACGTGCCTTAGGTGTTAAAGTGTTATAATTCCCTAGTATATTAACATGGTTGATGCCATAGTACAAATTCCAGATTATGCTATTGATCAACAGCAAGCTTTAGCTTATCGAGGAGCACTGTGGGTACCAGAATGGGAACACCTTCGCACAGCTTTAATCCAAAGAGTACATGATTCCCATATTACAGGACATACGGGTTGGGAAATAACTTTGGCAACATTGTCACGTAATTTTTTTGGCCAACGCGATACAAAGATGTTCGAAATTTTGTTAGAAATTTTCACGTATGTCGTAGGTCAAAGATTCGAAGGCAATCTAAACAAGGCCTGCTGAGGCCATTACCAGTCCCGGATCGTTTTCATAGTGAGCTCGGTATAGATTTTATGACCGATCTTCTAACACATCAAAACGAAAGATTCCTCATGGTAATTCATGATCGCCCCTTGGGAGGCGTGTTACTAGAATCGATGTCATCCATGGATGCTGAGGCTTGTGCTGAAAAATACATTCAATGCCACTGGCGATACCATGGGTTTCTCCATGCGTTGACACCTGACCGGGGTTCAAACTGAGTTGGACACTTTTGGAAAACTCTTTATAAACGAGTGGATATTCAGCAACGTCTTTCGACTGCTTTCAACCCTTAGATAGATGGAGGAACAGAAATAATGAACCAAGAAATAATCACATATCTCCGAGCCTACATATCTTATGCCCAAGACGACTGGGCCAAACTCCTACCGTCTGCTATGGTAGCAATTAACAACCGTGAAAACTCAAAAACCGGGCTCAGTCCATTTTTCTTAACACATAGCTACCATCTTGACTCTATTCAGCGTCGAAAATTGTCTTCAGCATGTCGAAAAGACCCGAAAACTAGGGTAAATGCATTTGTAAATCGACTCTACAATGGCCAAGAAATCGTTTCGAATGTGGAAGGTGCCTTAGTTTTGCTATTTACTCTACCTCCTCATTTAATTGCTCCGAACTTTAAGGAATTGCCTTGGAAGAATAAAAAATCATTGTTTTTCTAGTTGTACTGTAGAAATGAGCTTTTTAGGGAAGCCCAGCCTTACGCATAGGGCGACAGCCCATAACACAAATTTCATTGGAACGTGAAGCTAAGCTTGCCAGTATCTGGGCGGTTCATATCCCTGTATATATATAAACCCCGAGAATCAAGTTAATTACACCTATTCGAGCCCAACGACGCGATCCAGGAAGGTCCTCTGGGACATCTTTCCCGTGATTATTTATGAAATATTTTCTGCCCTGTCTGTGAACTATCTCACATGGACCTTCAGAATTATTTTGTTCAACAGCCTTAATCATAAGCTCCGATGGACAACCTCTCAACTTCATTGACCCTATCTTAACACGAAAGCGAGTTTCCTCCATATTATTTCGAGAATATCTAATTTTCTACAACGGACATACACATTCAATATATATCCGGGTGCTTGATCCGTTGATGTTTTTTCCATGGGATACAAAACCGACATCTTATCAGCAAGTATAGAGTAGGTATAGATAGCATCAATTGCCTCCCGCTGAGAACTATAGATATTCTTGGGAGGGAGCTTAAGTTTGAATAATTCACATTCTTCCTCGATCTCTGAATCGTTTTTGGTTTTAGGTAGAAGATGATTTGTTAAATGGTCGTCTTCCATGATAAAAGGAGAAGGAATTGGGAAGGTAACGTCAGATATTTTAGTTATGATGAATTTCAAAAATATAATATGTGACTATGTAGTTAAGATCTAGTGTAGCTATAAAAATATAGATTTTGTAGTCATTTCTTTCCAAAAAAACTGAGATATTGTTGTCATGGTTGGTCACGAGTTAGGTACTAATGGGTAAAGAATATAACTGTGTTGTGCGATATAAAAGGAAAACAGGAATATCTACATCAAAGATTTATTTACCAGTTTAAGCGCTGCGGATCGGGTCCTTGGTCCCGTGATAATTGTTTACCTTCAACAACACTTTTTAAAGATGAATCGAGATGATAAGGTAGGAAAAGCACTTAGACGATAATTTTGATAGTATTAGAAAAAATAAGAAAGATTGAGTTCGATGTAACCATTTGGGTAGTCACATTTAGTATGAAATGTAAATAACGTCATAGTAATAATTGCCTAGGCAACTGTGGTTTGCATAACTAAATGAGCAGTATATAGAGATTACTGGTAGTTGGCTTAGTAAGCGGGTTTAGATTACATAATAAAATTGAAAAAAAAAGAGCGACGGTTACAATTTCCCCTTAACCAGCCCACATTAAGAAGTCTTTCGGAGCAGAATTTTTCCTGAACGATACTTTGCTATGATGTATGAAACTCTCAAGTGCATCAGGAAAGATAAGAATTTTGGAAAAAGGAGATTTATAAAATAATCTAGCAATATTAATATATACAACAATTAACAAAATTATTACTATCACACAGAGAAACTGCCCTCGTAGCTCAATGGTAGAGCGCGTCACTAGTAATGACGAGGTTGCCGGTTCGATTCCGTCCGAGGGCAAATTGTCAATTCCTAGCCTTAAATGGCAAGCAAAATGGTTGGTTTTTTCATTTCATGAGCAAACTACAGTCTCGCTATGAACGGCCGGCCATTCATTTTTGTGTGAATGGGCAGAAATTTCCATTAGGGGTCCTCAAATATCTTTTTTGACACCTTGCTCAATTCTCTTGCTTAACTTTATTTATACTTTGCTCACGTGAATTCTAGGCACGGTTTGTAATCCAATCCCAAGCCCACATCATGTTCAGATATTTATCGCCATATATTTATCAATTTATACTCAATTAATTTAATTTAAATTGTTGTAGTTTTCGCATTATTTTTAAATACCACAGTCAAATTTTTAGGAAAAATAATGTTGATGAGAGAAAGTTATGGACTTTTCAATAATTTTAAAACGAGTTAAAAAATCACTCCTTTTTATTTTCCTAATAACTTTATATTTTTTGCATTTATTTTTGTGAAATAAAATATATTAAATTTAGATTTTAAAAATGTTATTTTACTTACCACCTAGAGATTCATGTTGGGCATCGAATCTGAACGTTCACAATTAATGAGTTTTTAGTGAGGAATTAATTAGATTACAAATCGTGCATAAAATTCACGTGGATAAAGTATAAATAAAGTTAAGGAAGAGAATTGAGCAAGGTGTCAAAAGAGATATTTGAGGACTCCCCTATTCTCTAGAATTTGCACTCTGGCAGAGGGTGTAAATAAAACACAGGAAAGACAAGTGCATCAATTAAGATGGCATGTAAGACCGTGTTTGAAATTAGCAAATAGATAAATAATCACACTAACCACACTCGTGTTCGATCTTGGTTAGTGTTATATCGTCTTAAAGGTTAATTAGATTATTCGAAATCATCCTATTGTGATTTTACTCTATTTTATAACTCATGAATAAAGATTTAGCATAACAAAACACAGTCAATTCACTTTTTTCAAAATTAATATCTTTACCTTCTCTCCTTTTTTGGTAACTGGGTGGCACGCACTCATGAAATATGTCCCGTCGTAAGCGAGTACAATTTTTGTGTCCACAACAGAAGTTTTAATAAATTTTTTGGCAAATCAAAAGAGTTTAGATTCTTCCCAGCGCTTCTACAACTAGAGGAAGTGCACCACAATCCTTTTAGACGGCTAAGGGGTCTTTCTTTTACATTAGTCGAAATGGCTGAAAAAGAATTATTATCAAAAATCACGGATAAAAAAACAACACTTGTGTTAAAAGATTCAAATTCCGGGGCGTCAGAAAATTTACTTGAAATTTCACCAGCATGTTCAATGGGTTACAGACAAACATTTCATTTCATGATCATGTGACCCATCTTTTACTAATTCGAAAGTCCAGTTCCTAATGACCAAATTTCCCACCCAACGACGGCTCCTTCATTTTCGCCCTCTCTACCCGAAAAATGCGCTAGATGTAATACAATAAGTCAAGTAAACAAACTGCTTAAAAAATGCAATAAATGTCAATCTGTTGCCTATTGCACGCGCGAATGTCAAAAAATTGATTTTAAAAATCACAAAAGGTCCTGTGCCGCGGCGGCACAGCTCTATGCCACAACCGCAAATTTTCAAATGGAACCAACCCGTGCTAGTAAGGATAAAAACATGAAAGATGGATTTAAAAAAGGGTTACAGAAATGGCAGTTTGATACCTAGGATAAATAAAAGAAACATGCATCTCAATTCATGGCTAAGATATTACTTTTCGAGATAAAAGAGAAAAACTTGGAGAAGCCAATTTCATACCACCAATAATTTTTATCTCAATCTTTTACTTTATTTTCCACTTACTATTTATTCCAAGTGATCTTATTGTTTATTTTTAAAATGTGGCCGATCACCCAGCAACGTACTTGGTGACAAAAATCACAATATTGATTTCAAGACATCACAACACAACAACACAAAATATTAAATATAAACAGAAAACCTCAAATAGAGATAGGACGGAGGAGGTTTTATTCAGTATACGGGAGAAAAATCTAACTTAAGTAGCTTATGCCTTCCCTATCAAGTACACTGTACAAACTACACTGGGCAACTAATTTAGTCTCACCAAATAAAGAGACGACTAACCGGCCTAAAAAAAATTTCATTTAACCGGAAAAGTACCTAATAGCTAATTTCTTGACCTCGATTCAAAAAGATGTAAATGCACTGTGCGCAAGGTAACCCTATATATAGTACGCATGAAGTTGCCTGTAAAAGGCCGCAATGGCATTTCAGTATAAACCATTTGTTATTAAACAAGCCGTAACGCATGTAAAGTGATCACTCCAAAACAACCTATATACAGCTTCTTGTCAATTTCAACTGGCACAAGATCCCTTTTTAAAATGGTGCGATTTGTCATAGTAGCAATCTGATTAATAATTGCTGCCTCTCTATGTATCCATGAAGAGTAAATATCCCCTCACTCTTTTTGCCACCAAGGTATCGCTTGATTATACGCATTTGCGCCCTCAGATCGAGAGATGACACGTACATCATAGTGTAGATGTCTATTTGTCCATGCTTCAACAAGACCCGACTACACTCTCACTAGATTTACAGAGTTTCCGGTCCTGTGAACTATTCCTTGGATGCTCAATAGGTGGTGCTTTTCCAGCACGGTTGCAACTGTTAATGGTTCTAATACGCTCACCATTCCTTTTTTTTTTTTTTTCGTTCAGCCCGGAATGCATAGTAATTTTCTACTTCCCAGGCATGTATTGAAGTATAAAGCTATTCTCTTGAGCCAAATATGGCTTCTGTAGGAAGTTGCATAGATGTAGGAGAGGAAAGGAAACATCACTTTACTCCGTCAAAATTATGAAAAATATGCACCATCGACCCTTGTGTTCAGTGTTTTGCCATTCTGTTTGTTAGCTTATTTGAATCTAAATTCACATCAGACCAAGTAAATACAATATCTTCACTTCAATTGTCCTAGTGTTGTCCTATACTTTTCCAATTTGCTCCAGCATATTCCATCGTGTCCCTAAATCCCATAATAAGTATGTTGGCTTATGTCAGGTTTCGAGGGTGACAATGGCTAGGGAGTTGATACAATCAGGTGAGACTAAGGTAATAATAGGCACTGAAAAGGGTCTAGTGACTCTAGAAGAGAGCTATTGTTCTAAGGGTAATTTTATTGGTGACTAGGACTAAGAGGAAAAGAGTAGACAGAAGACAAAGCGTGAAGAGATCTAACTGACGGACTTCACATATATATACATCACTGTTTCTAGGGTTACAGAGAAAAAGTAAACAAGACAAGTAAACAAAGCAGTAAGCGAAGAGCCTAGTAAATCAGGAATCAAATCCTTCAAACTCTTACAGCTTACCTCTTTTTTGTAAATTGAGTTTGACATTAGCTTAACTCCCGTTTAACACGGAGTTGTTCTGGAGCACCATCATTTTCAATAATCTTGATCTTGAAATATTGGAGGCCGAGCATAGTCAAGATATAAACGTTCGAAAGTAGAAAGTATTCTATCTGCTTGTCTAATCTCTCTCCTACGGCCACCATGCCTTGCTTTCTTTATTGCCCAGCGCTTATCGACCACATTATTACGCATTTTAGTGTCCATGATGACCGATATATCGTCATCAGGAAAAATATGCCCGGGTTCAAGGCGTTCTATAAATCAATGTCAGTAGAGCATATTCCGTTAGATATACATCCGCCCACTCTCTCGAAGTAGCCATATATCATGGGAGCAAGGTATTCCCATTGATCTTTTTACTAATCCTGTACAGGGGATTTCCGGGCGCAAGCCATCTCTTTGGAATTTCGAGCACTCTGCCCACAAGTGTTCTAGACAATTGTCAGTTTAATAATCTCTGCAGATTGTTCATTTGATAGAGCAGGGTTGCGATAAACAGGAGCAGCCGAAAGGGTAGTCAGAGGACCGTGATTGTGGTCCGAGACCAAGCTTTCAAGAATCAATTCTCCTGAAATCTTATTCTGCTCAGCTTGAACTTTATAGCCACAGCTACACTTTGCAGATTTCCGTTCTTTCCTTTTTGATTCATGCACATGCACATGCACATGATGTGATTTATTTCTTCTATCAGGCCATCCACTTAGATCACAATGCCAAACCCGTTTCGTAGGCTCTCCAGTTTTTGAATTTTTTCAGTGTTTGATTTATCTTATATCCAAATTTGTGTAGTCTAGCGAAATTTTCGAAAGCTTGTTGTGCTTCCACAAGGGACGGAAAGACTTGAGAAGTTAAGGCTGTAATCATGGGCTGATGGAATGTATTCATGGTGAAGTAGATGAAGTTGACGAAGCAGATAGAGATGCGAAGTATGTGAAGTTGGCGAAGTAGATAAGCTGGGCAATCATACTTCGTAGTAGTATCTACAATTGAAATCTGAAGCATGAGTGTGCCTAGAGAAAAGTTGAATCATCTAACATGTGTATAAAATTGTCTTTGTGTCACAGCCTCAAGGCTGCATACACAATAAATGATTTTTTTTAAAAATAAAGTCAGGGTCTACTGGATTCGAACAATTGGTCTTCAGTCTCAAGTGGGGTAATTATCAAGGCTACCCAAATTCAACTTAGTAGGCCAGCCCGGATAGCATACCACTACACCCTCCGAGCCCAACTTCAAGTCCCACTCTGCACACCCACGCAGTGGCGCCTGGGAACACTTTTCTCTCGTGGAAAAGAAACCAAGCAGGGACGCATTCCACCCCTTCAGGATCCCCATTTATCATCGCGGGTCTCAGTCAGCTTCATCTCTACAACACATTTCCCTTAGCACCCTTTCAATGAAGCCCTCCCAAGACTTTCCCAGGAAATCTAGAGTGAAGGACTCGAAACTTTCAATACACCCTCATACTCCAATGTAAATCAGCTATCAGTGCAAGTGGTCAAGCGCTGGTTGAGCTTTTTAGGAGTTGTAGGCTATATTGCGCTGCTCGTCGTAAATAGTACAGAAGGAATGGCTGTGGGTTTTTTATCCATGTGGGGTCTTTTCTCATGGATTTCTCGTTTGGTTTTTCCTTCAGCTCGTGGCCTTCGAGTCATGATGAATGCGTTCCTAACTTTTCAACCCGATATAACTAGCATGAGGTATGAATTAGGAAAAATTGGGCACTGACTTGGCTTTGCTGTTTGCTTCATGAAATGTATTCTTGATGTTCTTTATAGCACATCCTACACCCTCTGGAAGGTATTAAGGTGTCTATCGCAGGATAGATTTCCGCCGACGTTAAGTAAAATCAATCAATCAATCAATCAGATCGCGTAACTTCTATTCTTACAAAAAGTTGTACGACCACATCATCCTAAGCTTGTCTATTTTCTGCATCCTGAATTACATACTAATCAAAACTTAACTTCTCGGATGTATACTTCGATAGTTCTATGGAGGGAAATATAATTTCAAGACTCGAGAGTGGTTGGTAGCAAAGTGAAATTTCATATGGAAGTAAACCCAGGTGCTTAATTTTCCTTCAATTCACAAGCTTCTCTATTTAAAAGTAGAAGCCAGTCAGATTTATTCGAATTTTTCTTCAACAACATTTCATACAAATCGTTTGACTTTTTCACCATTCCTGTGGTTTTTTTAGCCCTCAGAGGGAGCTTGTGGGATACAAAAACCTTATAATCTTACAAGAATCGCATGATCGTATGCTCAGTAAAATTTGTTCTAATACCAGCATAATCCACGACTATGAAGATATGCGTCTATTTTGTCTTTCCCCAGAAGCCCCAATACGGCGGTTACCCTTTAAGCTGCTATACTGTGTTGTAAGACTTTAATTGAGGACTAAGAACTCTTTTTGTCTCCTCAAGACTATGATCAGCTTCAGGTAGGGAGCCAATAAAATCCAATCCTAGCATTAAAAATGGAGCGTCTACCTGGCCTGAAGATTTTGTCTGTAATCGACGAGCAATTCCATGAGTTGCACAAGACATGCAGCTTAGTATATAGTCTATAGTCCCATTAGCAATCTTAGGCTAGTCAAATTCTTTTATATCCTTCATCGTCAAATTTGACTCATCATATCCACCATTATCATGAGTTGCATCACTTTTTGTGATGCACAGTTTCCATTTTCCCCGAGTCTTGATAAGCAATTCTTTATTGAAAAAAGGAAGTGGCAAAGACAGCCTATATAAGAGTTTTTGAAACCCTGGAATCTACGTGCCAGACCTAAAATCGTTTACTTTCTGCTTGAGAAAGATCTCACGAGATACAATTTGTCCTCTGATAGTTATAAAAATCCCTGAGCCATACTAGATTTTCATATTTTTGGATTTTCATCCACAAAACCTTGGATTGCTTTAGCCAAAAGGTGCGCCTCAACAACGTCAATAGTGGCTTTTGCTGAAAGTTCTGGGTCTGGAAAACAAATCGTATTAGTTCTTCCTAGCATCTTTTTTTGTCTACACTTCTTTATCAAATCCCAATGTTCTCCCCAATGTTCTCCCTTTCCATCTACTTTGCAACAATTTGAGATATAACATAAGAACTTCGACTTGTCCTTCTGAATGTTCCAAGAAACCGTACGTGGCGAAGGACGACATCCAGCTTCATTATCCGAATCTGTGCAGTGGAAAACAGCGTACTAAGGATATTTTTCGCTCGATAGTAAAGGAGGTATGGGATTCTGTGTCTCCTGAAGATCTTGTGAGACTTATCGAGAGTATGCCAGCAAGATGCAAGGCTGTAATAGAGACAGAAGGGGTCCTACAAAATACTGAGACCTTGTTTTTGCTGAATTATGATTTTCATCTCAGTTCATGATGAGACGGCGTAGTTGTAAAATTGTTTGTTAATAAAAGTTGCTATTTTATAGCCATTTTGCTATGATCTTTTTTTTTGGTTCGGCCTGGCATTTTTCTTTCTGTTCTCTTAAGAGGATAAGAGATGGTGTAGTTGGAACTCTTATTAATTCTCAATAAAACCGATAGTCAGCTCTCACAGAAAGCATGACCGGGGCTTGATCTTGTGCCTCAGCAAGATCTGCTTCATATCTCTGAATACGATGATCATAAAATGGTTCTATCTTATTATTCAGAAAAGTGAGAATGTCGGGGCGTTCACTCCGCAACGAAGCCCTTAAGCCAGCGTGTGCTGACTTTCCAGGCGAGGTTGTACTATAACCAAGATGCCTTATTTTGTTTGTCCAAGCTTTTACGCACAATTCTTAATGCTTATTGAGCTATTCTCTGTCCAGGTACTAGACAAACCTTTTAAGATCATTGTATTCATCATCACTCTCGTTCTCTGATTTAATAGATTCTTGGAGATTTGATATGGCTGGATCAAATTTTCCTCCACAAGGAAACCCATTGCTATCTACCTGAGTATCAATCTCTTCAAGCTTGTGATCTTCAAATATGCCATTGGACTTGTCATTTGCTGCAGTTATGAATTCCATTTTTGCTATTATGAAATTTAAATTTATTGAGAATTTGATTGGTATCAGAGAAAGTTAGAAGTGTAGAATAATATAAATCATGGGCAATAAAATTATAAATCTGTCTTCTTATGTTTGTAGCTTTATTTGACTTACAGAAGTGATGTGGTGTGAATGTATTTCTCTTCATATCAAGTTCATTCCATGCCAACAATAAATTGATGACACATTTACTATTCTTATTAATCTCATTTCATCTTAGTGATTATTTCATTTGAGATATCCATGAGGAAACCTGCAAGAGAAGCGACTTGTTGTTGTTGTTGTTGTTGTTGTTGATGATGATGATCGTTAAACTACGATATTGATGGGGTGACGTAAGTGGGGAGCGGGTCCCGGGTAAGAATTAAATGACGTCAGTATCCGACGCTTATAAATCCCCCAGCGAAAGGTGCCAACATTTAGTGTTCTTTACATGGATCGGCAAAAAGTATCCCCTAAATCTGTAGTAAAGATGAAATCCGAAGTTTGGGAAACAGACCCAAAAAGTCCAATCCGATGTCAGTGTCTCTTGGAAAAATTTACCTTAGGTCTGTCACAACTTGGGTGCTGATACGATGGAGAAGTGCCTATTGAATAGAAAACCAAAATGGTTCAAGGCAGGCCATGGGTGAAAAATATTTTCGTAGCGGTGTTTTCTACCCTTCACTTTCCTCTTTACTATCGGTATACGTACAGAAATTTGCTGGTTTAAGCTGATGTTTCCTTTTAAAGTGTTAGGTAGTGATGGTGGACAAAGAAAGAGATTAAAATACAAAAGAGATACCACTCTGATTGAGTGCAGAGCCGAAACGGATATCAAAAGAAAATGAAGCACTTAAGAGCTGTGAACGAAGCTAATGGATGAGCTGAGTATGAACCATTCAGAACTCGTTCGTCAACTATAAAGACACTAGGCTATTCAGGCATTTTCTTGTCAGATAATAAATTTAGTAATAAAGAGCATAATTTTCAATCTAGGTACTATATCTGAATATCTCGAGGAAAAACTTAGTCAATTGTGTCTTAATAAATTGATTCAATGAATAAGGACCAGACGAAGTGAGACATAGAGTCTCTTATATCTGAAAAACTCAAGAACTTCAAAAACCGCTGAAATCTCCAAATAATCCATGAGGGCCATAAGAGATTCCATCATATTTATGCAAGTCATACTTTAATAGTACAATACCGCCACTAACACCTTCTGATGTAAAAACATGACCAATGTGAACTTGCAAACACCAGTAAATTGAGTTTCTTCTTCGAGTATTTAAATACTCTGTGGATTTACATCCAAAGCATAAGATATAGCACAATCTAGGAGGAGAGAAGCGGATGATGTCGTTAAATTAAGTTGAACAATACTGGCTTGGCATAACTGACATTTATCTAAATAAACTTATTCCTAGAAATTAATTTTTTCTCCACGAGTCCCTTATAATCGTTATGAAGAGAGATAGACCCCAAAACCAGTATTCTAACTCACCTCTCGTCTCTTCTGCCAATTTTCTTCCACAATCTTGAGGATCTCAACATGCCAAAGATTCTGGTACGTGTAAGAACGGAGTCTGATAACTTTGAAAAAAACCCAAATCTTCCAGGTCCAAAATATAATACTTTGACGTAAAAAAACTTGAATTCAAATCTTCTATTCCAATCAGATAATAGCATATTCACTTCATTTCATATTTGTTTGTGGAGAGGTTGAAACTGTGGTAACAATTAATACAAGGTATGTTATGTTATGATAAGAACTTCACGACAGGATCAACTGTCAATCATGCCAATATAGGCTAGTCAATGTATAATCGAATCCCCTTGCTAAAAGCGTGAGCCCTTCAATATCGTACCGACACTATAATATCGGATCTTTGGAAGTCAATGATTGGCGCATACTGATTTTCAGCCAATTCACGCTTAGCACTTTTAGCTCAACTAAAATTAAATTGACTTTCTGATTCGCTCAGATTTAAGCCTTGCCAATCAGCAGCACATTGACCGCACAGGCCAGTTTGAGCTTGTCTATTACTCATCAGTAAGCAATCAGCAAATCTATTTTTGAGTTGAGGCTGCTGTATTGTATGACTAAACATTTGGGTGATCGACGAAGTTCAACTGGACACAAACTAAAGCTTTTACGATTTGTTTTGATCGCAGCCCAGATCAGACGAAGCTCACGTTTTACCATGCTTTCTTTGCCCTTAATTTGATCGGATTAGGGAAAGAAAGTGAGAGGTAAGGGGTAGTTAAGATCGACAGGAGAGGAACTTTTAATCTTATAATCTTCAAAATCCCAGCCTAATTATATTCTCAGATGACGGATGGGATATTTAGCGCAAAATATGTAATTCATTACTTACTAGCGGTAATTTACTTTTTACAATCATCAAGTGACATCATTTATAAATTATGGTTACTTTTTTGTAAAACTAGTATTTTTATCAAAAAGTATGTAGAGAGCTCAATGCAGGGCTTTCTTTTCACACAGACATGAAGATAATTTTAGATAGTAAGTGTCATTAGGCCATGCGTGGAAATACTAAGCAAGCCCTTAAATAGAATTGGACACCGGAAATATAAGAAGCATACTTACTTTTTTTCCCCAATTAAATCATGTGCCTATTCGATAATCTAAAAGAAGTTCAAACTCACAGACTCACAGCTTAGATTTTATATTTCCCCTGAGATTTCAATGTCATCATACTGGCATAAGAGATCGAAAAGGTTATATGCACGTTCTTTCAATACAAGCATATTACGAGCTAAAGGATCATGCACATTTTGCAAATGTAAATGTATATAAGTATAGGTCAGCTCTTCCAAATAACAAGTCAAAAAGTACTCAACTTTCACATCAATCATAAGAGCGGTATAATAACAATCGTTTACTCTTTAAGACACTTTTTTTCATCATGAAAACCAATTATTTCGTACTTCTTGCCTTAGTCGGCATTACTGTTGCTACTCCATTGTTAGAAAAAGAAGGTTCCGACTTACAAACGCGCAAAGATGATGTAGAAAGAGTTCAGACAAACTCCCTTAATCCGAATTCGAAACTTTATCATAATGCTGTTGTAAACATACCCGATAACCATGCAGTTGTTAAAGATAACGATTCAAATGAAGATGATGCTTCAGAAGATATTGAATTTAAAACCAACTCCATAAATAGCAAAATTATTCGCAGAAAAATTGAGAAACTGGGAGAGAATTTAGGATCCAATTATGTTTTGAAGAAGCGTCAAAGTAAGAATTCTTATTTCATTGATAACTGAACGATATGAGTTGACACTTCTTAGATGGAGATGGACGAGGTGGAGGTGGACGAGGCGGTGGTGGTGGTGGTAACGGTGGTGGCAATGGCGGTGGTAATGGCGGAAATGGTGGCAGGAATGGTGGTAATGGTGGCAGGAATGGTGGTAATGGTGACAGGAATGGGGGCCGCAATGATAAGTGATGTTGGCAGATGAGTCCAAGGTGTTAACATTAAAGACATATGAATGCCAGAAAGCCAGGCCTGACTATCACGTTGTCACTATTACTGAAAATTTACACTCTGTAATTTGGATAAATGTATGATGAATTTGTTTAAAAAATTTTCTGAATAATGAACTTGGTATCAAATTTTAATTTTCCAGAATTTTCTCAGCGAAAAAAAGACCACCTGGGAAGTCATGACGGGACACCTAATTATGGATGTGTTTTTTAAAATTTACATCAACAAATTTGATGGCTCATAGATATTGTTTCTTGAAATTTTTATTTTCTAGAAAGTTGAAGTACGTGATGTAAAATTGAATGTGATAACCCTCTTTTTCAAAAAAAAAAATGTAAATAAAAAAAAGTATTGAAGGTGAATAGATAGCACTAAATGACTGAATAAGATAAAAATATGGACATTTTGTTGTGGTTTTGCTGATTAATCATGACGTGGATCGCTTAATTTTTCTGCAAATTTGAAATTTGCAAAATATCAAAATTATAGGTCTAGGTGTAGCTATTTGTTAGCTCAGAACAAATTTTACTCCATTTCGTTCGTAGAATTATCATTCCATACATTACATTTATCTACTTCCCATAATATAAAAGAACAGGGCAAAAAAGGTAGTTATTTGGGTGATGGAGCAAGTTGGAATTCTGATGATTATCACAAATTGTTCATAGAATTCACGCGAAGTAAAAGTGTATATAGTTTTATCTCATGCTTTTAACGTATACGAATTTTCAGAAAAAAATAGATATATGACCACCCTTAGTATTTTAGGATGTAACTGTAATGGGTAACATATACATCACGTGACCCAATGGATATATCAATAGCTAGATCTTTAACAAAACAAACATGCTCAGGTAACCCTCGATTTTTGCATTTATTGTTTCAATAAAATTTTATAGATACCAAAAATCTCTACTACATTGGCCATAATCTCTATCAGAGGAAATTGCGCCCCCAACCCGCGATAAAAAGCGTGGAGTCCCTATAATCCTGGATCCTAAGAGTCGGGTTCAGAAATCTACGAACAATACTGAACGAATACAGCCTCTATCTGAAGTCCTTAATCGTTCAGTAGAAAAAAATATCAC
>PEDP01000279.1:0-29905 GCA_002918395.1 Erysiphe pulchra | reverse complement strand
CAGAACTAAAATCTGGCGTGGCTTGACCAATTAGATAGAGTAATTTTATGGATTCCTTAGCCTGGTTTCTTTCGGTGATAAATTTTCTAGTGCTGATTAGAGTTTACAAACTCTAGCTTGCCGCGGACCCTAGTACTGACAGGACATGGACGTAAGAAAATAAGGAAAGGGGGTAAGAATTTAATGATTCCCTATAATTAAAAGAGGAGTCTGGAATTTTACGGATTGTATGGAGTATGAAGTTATGAATTTTTAATAAAATTGATCAAAAATTAAACTAAGTGCAGTTTGATGCTTATAGAGGCTAATCCGAGAGAGCCAGTATCGTTTTGTGAATAAGAACATAAATTTACTCAAACTAAATAGCAGGGATTAATAGTGGGCTTTACAATCCAGCCTCCGTATATTTTTTCCAATAAAGTTTCATAATTATGGAGAAAGCCGCTCGATTTACGGTCATATTATGCCAGATTAGGATTAGCGTGTCTATGCTCGCTCCCCTTTTCCCCCATTCCCCCATTACACACTTGATCCGGTGGTAGTAGCGTAAATTTAAATTATTTAACAATAATGGCCAATTAGAGTAGAAAGTGAAAAGCTCAACCCCCAATATTCATCATTCTGTTGAGACTAATCAAGCCCCGGATTGAGAATCTCTACGCGAAACACGACAATCCCCTGCCACACACAGTTTTTTAAGATTAGTTTTCAAATTAAATTGTCAATGTGCCTTTTAGCAGAATCTGCCTTACTTTACTAACTTATAACTTATTCTTTTCCGTTCTAACCAGAGTATTCAAACACTTGTGTTTACACTTCATTTTTCAATAATAATTACCTGTACTTGTCGATAATGATGCTTTCGCTAAGGCAAATCAAGCCCTAGTTGTCAGTCGTCCGGGAACCTATTGGATATTTGTTACATAAATATCTTCCATTCATGTTATCTCACCCGAAGACCACGAGCAGTTTATTCCTGCAAATGTAGAATGATCTAAATTACTAGTGGTGAGAGATAATGTAATTTAAAATTTGATGATCATGAGCTATACATCACTATATAGCCCTTCTACTCGATATAAATGTATATTGATACAACTATATCATTATTAGAAAACAATAATTAGGAATGGAAATCTTAGAAGATACAAACTGGGACTTAATAATATCTGGGACAGGTTTACGAAGGTCTCTTCTTAGTTTGTAAGTATTCACTCTAGGTTATAATTATTGAGCTCGCAGAACTAATTTTTTACCCAGGGCTCTTTCTCGGTCTAATAAGAAGATACTTCATATAGACCCAAATCCTTACTATGGCGATACTGACGCTGCATTATCCCTAGACGAAGTAAAAAATTGGGTTGATAAATATCGAGGTAACGTATCAGTATATATTTATTTCAAAACTTCTCAAATGATTAGGTCCTGAACATGATACATTTCGCAATGCCTGCTTACAAGAAACAAATAAATCTGATGATTTAGCTAAAATATTCCCTTCGAGATCTTACACCCTCACACTATCGCCGTTTATTATATATTCAAAGTCGAATCTATTATCTAAACTTATTTCTTCCAATGCTTATCGTCAGCTTGAATTCCAGGCTGTTGGTAATTGGTGGATTATAGATTCAGTAAATGCAGAACAGAAACTGCAAAAAATACCCAATGGGCGAGAAGATATTTTTCAAGATAATACGATTGATAATCGATCAAAAAGGAATTTAATGAAATTTCTGAGATTCGTTATGGATTATGAGAACCAAATAAATATATGGAAAGCATATTCGGAAAAACCACTTCATGATTTTTTATCGTCCCAGTTCTCGATTCCCTCAAATCTGCAAAAAGTTATAGCGGGCCTTACTCTTACGTTAAATACTCCTGATCAAACTGTGGTATCTTGGGCGTTGCCAAGAATTTTCAAACATCTAAGTTCTATTGGAACTCTTGGACCGTTTTGTGCTGTTGTTTCAAAATGGGGCTGTGGCGCTGAAATTTCTCAAATAGCTTGCCGAGCTGGTGCTGTTGGGGGAACCATCTACATGCTAGGAACTGGCATAGAAGCACACAATTCATCAAAAAATTGTCAGGGACTTCTAGAGGTCAGATTAACGAACGGATGTGTTGTCAAAACCAAGCATCTTTTACCTGATCCAGCCAAGATCAACGAAAATTCTTTGTTTGTTTCGAGATTAATTGCTATCACGACTTCATCATACCAGAATTTGCTTAAGAGTAATGTCGATGGTACGCCACCGCCTGCGGTAGTCGTTGTAGTATTTCCATCTGGTAGCTTGATTGATAAGTGTTCTACTACTTATAAATATCCTGTTTACATAATGATTCACTCCAGTGATACTGGTGAATGCCCGGATGGACAATGTGAGTATTTATTATCTACCTCTTAAAATTATACCACTAAACACGTTAAATGATGATTAAACTATATGAATACTTATCTACATTGTCTGAATATATTGAAGAAAATGTACCTCTGACATTCTGATAACGTTAATTCCTCTCTTCTCTTTGAATATATTTGGACAAAAGTAACCCAAAATAGATTTACTCTACGCTACAACTTTATCAAAAGTTAATAGCAAAAACATTCTCGAAACAGCTTTAATCCAACTTAGCAAACACGCAAGTAATAGCGATGGCATCATTCTTTACTCATTGTATTATGAATTTTCAAATAAAAGCAATGATGTTAGACAAAGCCACGATCCTCATGAACAACATGTAGATCTCGCGTTCGATGACAAGGTCATAAATGAAGTTGAGGCCGAATGGCAGGAAATAATGGGAAGTGATGGTAAGTCCGAAACCTTTATGAATTTTGATGACAGAGACAGCTCGATGTCTGAAGATGATGAGTTGAGCGGCTACTAGCTAATGTCTACCCAATTGATACTGGCCCAAAATGAGCTTTCCACAGTCCCTAGGCTTCTAGATAGTGTTATTTAGTATGGAGATTTAGCTTAGTATTAATAAAATTGTAGCATCGTTGGTGCTAGCCTCGAAGGCCCGTTTTAGGGTACCTCAAAATTTATATTTTTTTTAGGTAAAAAATTCCCTTGAATCGTGATTGTGTTTTGGTGTAATCTTTGTCTTTCTGCATTTATTCTATTTGTGTTCAATAACTCTACGGTAAGAAAACTTTCTGATTTCTATTCGAGCAGTAGACTGTAGTTTTAATACTGTGCATACTTCTCTGTGCCAATTTTCCCGATGTCTTGTTCCATCACACTTAGCTATAAATCATTTACCTGGATAACATTATGTTCGTCAACTATCTCGTCTCAAAAGTAATTGCGATTACCGTTCTGCTAAATGTAGCTGAATCACGAGGATTCGATGAAAAAAGCTGTGCTTCCATAATGTGGCAAGCTTAATCTTCTGACAAAAAAAAGAACAATTCGTCAGACTCTTAATTACAAGAATTATTTATCCCAATCATACACTTTTGTTTACAGAATACGCTCCTGATTGCTCTCCTTGAGGAATGGCAGAACCGACAGCGATGTCAATTTGTCGCTACCGATGATGCCATCGTCTGCCCTTTTCCCCTCCAACGTCTATTCCCACAAAACGATCACGAAACTACGTTTTATAAACCTAGATACTACACAAAGGAGAAGATATTACTCAGAGGCTAACAAAAGCTCTTCAACGTCTAAAACATACAGCCTTCCTATATAGCTCAGGGGACCCATTCATATCCTTAGACATAACTCCATCCAACAAGATCAAAGGGAAGTTTACGGAAGGAGTTTTTGATGATGCTCGCGTAGACATATCAGAATGTGAATAAATTGTCAAAGAATATGCCAGAGCCTTAGGTGAAGCAACTAGATGCGTCCAAAAACTAGGTCTGGGTCGGGACACATCTCCGCTCGAGAGAGCACTTGCCTCTGTTATAAAAACGATTTGCCCACGGAGAAGACCTTGATCGTAGCGAAAATGTGCAGATGGGGCCCTTACAGTCAATCTATGCCACATCGCAAGGTACAGCTAGTGAAAAAAAAGCCTTCTTACGCTGATGCATCAAAAACCTTCCTCCCCAGAATCTCTGAAGCAAATCTGCCGTCAAAGTCGAGCCAGTTATTTCCCAACCACACACCATACCTCCGTAAAATTGATAACAGAATATTCATTCGGCTACTAGAGGATCACCCCAGTCGCAATCACCATGTGCATGCTATCAAATTGGCCCTAACCAATAAACTTGAAATCGCACTAGACTCTGTAAAGACTGTTTAGAAAGTAAAGATAGGTCTTACAATCGTACTGACCAATAAAAATTATGGGAAAAGTATATTAGGAAAAGAAGAGACTATTGTGGCAATCCTCGGTCGTAAGGTAGAGAAAGCTAAAGAATGGCACAAATACCTTGTTGATCACGTACCACGGAGACTCTCCTTACTAGAGGGCTCTAATTGGGAAGTGGCAGAAGAACGGGTTCGTAAAGAAGTCCAGTCTATCACTGGACTCACCCCCACAAAAATTAATTGGTCTAGAAAGACATTTGATAACCCATTACCCACTGGAACTATAGTAGTATCGTTCAAACAAGCCACCCGTTCATTTAGACTTTTCGGGACAAGCTCATTCGCCCGCAAACTTACCAAGACACCAAAACTAAGCCAATATACAATATGTTGGGGCTTTCACGACTCAAGACTTTGCAACCACGAACAACACTGTAAGTGCTACAGTGCCACATGATATTTCTTATGTCAGAATTCATTACGATGTGCAAAGGATCCCACGCTGCGGATGAGAGGCACTGTCTAGCACGATCAACATCAAACCAAGGTATAATTTTGAGCCACTCACAAGCAGCGCTGAAGAGAATTCGTAAAGCCGGTCACCGATCTTGGCTTTTAGCCCACCTAGTAACCCAAGACTCGGGAAACGTCAATACCCCAATTTAATGTTAGGTCAGTCAAAAAACCGTCAACGGAAATACTTAAATATTCCAGGCAAATGTAGCCCGAAGGCAAACTAACCACGATCTCGCACTCGCACTAGTAAGTGCAGACTTGGCTGACATTATTTTACTATAAGAACCTTGGATTCTACTGGACCGCGAAAAGATAATCACCAAACAGCATCCTGACTACGATATTTTCACTCCGATAGACACATGAGATACAAGTCCAAGAGTTCTAAAATTCAGAAGGACAAGTCAAAATCCACATGAATCACAAAAATGCCACTCGATAATCGTAGATTTCTGCTAGGTTTCAAATTATAGGGGTCACACTTACAATCACGATTGTCAACGTTTACCAAGAATTAGAGGGAGGAATGGTGATAACCGCTTTAAAAACTTGGCGACCACTCTCAAATTGCCTTGTAGCAGGAGACTTCAATACGAGACATCCCCTATGGTCGCGCCTCTACCTCAAGAAAAGCGAAAAGACTAGTCGACTGGGCCCAAAAAAACGTCCTACTCCTGGTCTCACCGATTTACAAAAGTACGCATACTAGAAGTAGCATACTTGATTTAGTGTTCGCCAATAACCCAAACATCCAATGTAACATCGCAGAACGTTTGCATACTACATCACATCACGAGACTCTTCTGACACTAGTTCTATACGTGGGTCTTAAGCCACCTGTAACCCGAGCTCTGTTTAAGCTTATTCCCAAGGCTATTGCACACTTTGCTGCTGGGGTAGGGAGACACTACTACCCATTTGACTCCTGCCAGAAGATACAGAAAAACTAGCATAGAAAATAATACGAAGCATATAATTTAATATGGGGCGAATTTTTGCACTAAAGATCTAACACGGACAGGGGACGATGAATGTAGGGAAGTGGCACAGGCGTGCCGAATGGCCAGGAGGCTAGGCGATGCTCTACGAGAAGCCACGAGGGTAGCCAATAAATTACATTAGATAAACCAAGTCCAAAATGCATGCAATTCGAAGGATATTTTCAAAATAACTAGGTGGCATCAAAAAAGGGGCCTGTTCGCATCATCATCACTAAAATTTAAAGGTCATGTCTACAACAATCCCAATGACAAGGCGATAGCTCTCCGACAAGCTATATTGGAACATGGGTCTTTTGCCGAAGATATTTGACAGGATTCTGAGCCAGAGAATTACCAAACAAAAGTCCAAATAAATGAGACAGTTGACATAGCTGAAAGCGAACACTGTCTACTAAACACTGCCAACACTGACGGTATCACATCCAAGGTTATTCACGCCTGCTGAGACAGCATTAAATACGCAACGCATCGGTTATATCAGCAGTATCTTCGTACAGGGCATTATCCTCGAGCCTTCCGTACAGTCGAGGTCGTTTTTCTCCCAATGCCTAAAAAGGGAGATCTCATGGTGTTCAATTGCACTTCTGCCATGCCTAGGAAAGGGTTTTGAAAGACTATTAGCAAAAAGGATTAGTCTCGCCGCTGCCACCCATAGTGTTATTAGTCGACAGCATTTTGGGGCACTCCCTAAACGCTCAGCTATGTATCTCATCGGATGTCTAATTTATGATATCGAGAAAGCTCACTTAGAAGAAAACATGGCATCTTTGCTAACGGTCGATATAAAATGGGGATTTGACACAGTGCTACCGGGGCGCTTCATACTTAGACTCTACCAACAAGGGTGGCCTACATGGCTAATAAAATAGAAAAATAGATTGAATTATCAATAGAAAGGCTCTAATTTGTTTAGATCAAACCATCACAAAAAAGACACCGCTAGAATTTGGTCTTTCTCAAGAGTCTCCACTTTCACCAATTCTCATCATGCTCTACATAGAGCCTTCACTCCGACTAGGAAACTCGAAACGTATCTTTGGCTATGCAGACGATATCACTTTCTTCCGACTGGTAAAACACTCTCAGACACCACACGTACTCTCACAGAAGATCTTAAATTGATAACGGAATGGGGTACGATAAATGACATCTCATTCGACCCCCTAAAAAGTGAAGTTCAACATTTCACTCTGGCCCCAAAGACCAAAGAAAATCCGGCGATTTTATTTGAAAATCAAATCATAGCTCCCAATCAACTAACACGATGGCTGGGCAAATGGCTCGATAGAAAACTTATATTTCAAGTTCACGTGTGTAAATGGTCATCGAAAACAGTAGCAATAGCGGCCCACTTAAGATGTCTCAACAATATTCAGCGGGGGTCCCATCGAGATCTGATCAGGCAGGCCGTCAAGTCTTACATTATTACTATAGCTATGTACGGAGCAGAGGTATGGTGGCCTGGGGAAACTGTCTTGTCATGGAACAGATGTAAACCTAAAGAACTGAAGAATAAATATGGCCTACAAGTTGCATAACTCTCCAAAGCTATTCACATGGGAATAAGAGCCACACTCTCTTTCTACAAAATGACTCCACTGGTCATTCTCCGTCGGGAAGCTGGGATCCCTCCAGTAAGGTACTCCTACATGAACTTAGAGTGCAGCAAGCACTGCGTCTATAAACACTAAATAAGTCAAATCCACTGAAAAAAAGGGCTTACAGTAAGTCACTTTCACGAATTATCCAAACGGTAAAAGTACTGCCTACTTCTCTAGACTCAGAAAATATTACACTAGATAAAATATTCAACTCGACTGAATCGAAATCGACTGCATCAGGCATGACATCCAAATATAAACAGACGGCTCGCTTAACTTGGATGGAAAAGCTGGTGGAGGATATGTTATTTACCAAGGAGGCCGAATAGTCTACGCAGATATTTTTTGCATTAATCAAAAAGTTGGACCTATCGACACCGAGATCGTAGCGATTTAGAAAGCTCTCTCAGCTTCTATGCAAAAATCTCACACCAAATTTGCCACAAACTTCATAATCCAAACAGACAATAGGAAAGCAGCTGGAATTGTAAACGGGAAACAGAATTCAACCTCTCGAAGGGAGACTGGAAAGAATCGGTACCTTCAAAGAGAATGGACCAGACGTGAGAGACTCGCCCACGTCAAGATAGGAAATATAATGGCTAAGTGGATCCCCAGTTACTCGGGAAATAAATTAAATGAGGAAGTAGATCGTTTGAAAAATGCTGGGGCCCAGATGGCACGCATATCTCAACCCGACGAGAATCCAAACTACGCAGCTGTCGGGAAATCGTCATGAATACCAGGAAGCAACTTCTAGACTCGTGATGGCAAACTTTCGCGCCCCAAAGATACAAGGAGCTATGAATACAAGCTGGAATACCAGGAAAATGTCCCAAGGAACTTACACTATCCAGATAGACTTTACACTGTTTACTCCCAGCGAGGTCAAAACATGGAGACTTTAAAGAATACTATGAAAGGTTCAATTATACTGTTTATACACCATGTTCACGTGGAAAAGATAAAATGTAAACACACTTCTCTTTCTGCCAATTAACTTGGACTTTAATGAAGAAACGAATAGGAAAAAGAATGCCACACGAGGCAATAGAATGGTTATTAGCCCTTGATAAAACTTTGGATTAGGTAGAAATAGAGGTTGCAGTAAACAACTAATTGATGAAAAAGAAAGCCGACTATAAGGTGGTCTATATTTCTTGAATGTTTTAACTGTTCATTTTAGTTAAACTTAGAATCTGATGCCAGGATTAGCCTGATTGTGCGTCCTACGCCTCAAAGGAGGCTGTCAGGTGATTATCAGATTCTACTATGGACGTTAAATGTATCAAATCAAATCAAATTTCTGACAAGAAGAATGGTATTATTCTTTGATCCAACTATTGAATTGATACACATTTTTAAAAAAGTCCAACAAACTAGAATTGAACCGCTAATTTCATTAGATTTTAATACGCAAATGATTGAAATTATCTGAAAAGTATTTGAAAGAAATACAAGAGGGGTATTATGGAGAGCCGTTTGAATACCTAAGATCTTTTTTTTCCTCATAGTTTAGATAACACTAAAGATACCGAAATGTAGAAGCCATTTTTTTCCTTTTTTCGGTGAGGAATGGCACCAATTGCATCGAAGCATTGAAAGAGTAGACAATCAACCTCGTCAAAATGAGGCCAATGTGGAAAGTGGAACAAACTTATGAGACCAGCTTCACCATCTAAGCTGTGTTGACTGACCGTTCCGAAAAAAATTTGAATAACAGTTTTTTTTTTGTATCTAAAAGACATCCCTTTAGTGTTTTTTATTCCTTTAGTGAAGGATGGATGCAATTTATCCACAGTGGCGAAATTTCATTATCAACACGCTGTTGCGGGAAATCTTATTGCGGCTCTTCCATATCCGCTTTTCTTGCCCTCACTTACTATTTTATAGGCCAGCGAGTGTACTGACGAGCGAGTCAGGCGAGGTTCTACCAAAAAACCGTATTATTTGTTGTATCATATTGTTAACTACGTTTCTACGTATACTTCTTTATGCTTGTTTAGCCATTCTCTGTCTAGTATTATGCTGCTCTTTGGTGCTAGCATCCAAAAATTGAGTTGAAGAAAAAAGAAAAAGAAAAAACAACAAAATCTATCAAATGCTATCTCACGTAGCTCTTTAAGACCATGAATTTTTTGGGGCCTTTCATCTTCTTCACAACCCCCCTCCTCCAAAAAAGCTTCCATAATCCACGATTTCATATCCGATTTATTTGCTACGAGCATACAATTATAGGAAGAATTGGGAAGGTCATGGAAAGAGAATTTATCTACGCACGATCTCGATCATGAAATACTACGCTAGGATATGAAATGCTATATTCATTACAGAATTACCGGAGTGCTTCTAATGTTTATTCCAAATGGGGTTCCTCTACCCATTCTATGAAGCAGTGGGCAAGCAGGATGGTTCTACCAGTCCGAGTCACCATTACCATATTAAATAATGGTAGACTATTAACGTTTGTACGATATTTCGTATCTATCACTAGTACTTGGTGATTCTCTTTACAAAATCGAATGAAATTTATTTGCAAAGAAAGCATTGTGTTCGTTTTAGTCTCATCGTTAATTTTATATCGAGAGGGGAAAAAACTGTTTGTAGTATCAGCATTGCCAGATCTATTGGTAGTTTACACGTGACATCATATTACCGCGAGTGTCCACCTTCATTGTAAATATCACGCATTATAAATATGATTTAGCCATCGTTGTCCTTTGCGAGTCGGTGAAAAACCAAAGTGCGTGCTCTCTTTGGACCCACGCCAGCATTCAATGAGTTCTTAAGAAAATTTCGCACTTTATCAGTCCGAGCTCTTCTTCGATGGTTGGCAACGCTAGTAGCATGTACACTTACATGATTATGCTCTGGTTAGCTATTATTCGGCATTTGAATTACCGGCCGAGACTGTATTTGCAAGTAAACGATATGATGACAAGTGCTTTAGCCAATTAGACTTTAATTATTTGTATCTAGTATTAAAAAGGGGTAAAGGGTGTGCATTTAAAAAAGCGGTCAAATTTACCCATCGGCGAATGATTAAACAGCAACAACTTCATTCTTCTCAAGCGGATCTTATTTCTCAGCAATCACAGGTATCTCATCAATAGAAATAGAAATAGAAATAGAAATAGAAATTATAGGCTCAGTCTACGCTTACAAATTCAAAATGGAACTTCTTTGCAGTTGAAGTTGGCAAGTAGCTCTTGCTGTCTTCGACTATAGCTTGAAAAGTATTAAGTATTCAGTTCAGAATAAAATTCGGACCTTGACCCTGTCATGTCTCATCTCGGACAATACTCAATACTTAATGCTCCGGCCGGTTCGATAACACAGTCAACTAATGTTGTCTGTTGGATAAACATAATTTTAATTTGATAGATAGTATGGGAAACTCATCAACCTTGGATCAACTATGTAGATTGAGAAAAAATACTCCATGTACATAAAACAGTCTTTATAGAATTTTTTTGTAGAGAAAGATCAATCTCCGTTGAGCGACAATGAGTTACTACTCTTCTATTTCAAAGGCCTGTAGTGTAGTGTAGTGTAGTGTAGTGTGGAAAGACAGACTTGGCTCTATCTAAAGTTGCAATGAGAAGTCTTCTCGACTTTCCCTACATGGATTAAAGCATTCTGAATTATTTTAATAACTATATTTCAATGTAGGATGTCAATTAGTGGATATTCCGAGGAACAGGGGCAGAGAGCTTAGTCTTTCTTTAATGACGAATTGTAAGCAGTTTCAACTAGGTCTCTGATTTACTAAGACTTGCTTTGTATTTGACCTTTCATCGATTGGGCTAAAATTCTCATGAAGATAGATTTCAACTAAGGAATAACGGTTTTCAAAATCGACTGGCAAGTAATAACTCAAAAGTCCTCTCCTTAACCATCAAAAGTTTTCAACAGGATTAAAAGAAAATCATTGTTTTTCTTCGGATGAGAGAGGGGATGAATCGGAGTCTCATCTGAAAAGCTCATCCATAAACTGTTTATCGTTTATAATCTATCCCCAGTTTCTGCATTGGATAGAAAGTTGTGTCTCATTATTTTTGATCTTTTAGTAACCGCTTGCTCAGACAGATGGCCAATTGTACAAATCCCAGAATTTTGTTCTGGTTATTTGTTTAGTGCAATCAGAGATAGAACCACTTAATAGTAAGGAAACTCAGCTGTCAAAGAGATTTTCATACACAAAAAATAATATAAATTGGCGCTTTAGTCCCGAAATTTGGGAATAGCACATTCCCAATGCAAATTGATGGATTTCGAGGGTGGCCAGGGAGGAAGTTCAAATGCTTCTGCAGATGCTACTACCACAGTTGGTTTACGAGCAGTAGCCAGAAACAAATTCCCTAGACTTTATCATAATAAGTCACGCACAGGATGCCAAAGATGTCGCGCTAGAAGAGTCAAAGTAAGTGAGCTTAAAAATGCTTATGCAGAGCTCTACTTAAAGATATAATTCATATCGTCACTTACGGGGCAACATTGTGAGCTGATTTTGATAGCTGATTGGTTTGATGTTCTAGTGTAGTGAGACGCATCCTGTTTGTTCAAGTTGCAGTCGTCACGGAGTTGATTGTGTGTACGATCGAGTTATCGGACCAGAAAATATTTCTATCAAATCTTCATCGAAAAACTCCCAAAAGGGAGCTAACAAAAATCGCTTGAAAACAGAGACTAGACAAGTCCGTATTTTGCACAATGAAGCTCTTGAAAAAGCCACTGCTGAGCTTCCAGAGAATTGTTCACGCCGTCTGCTTGAACTACGGCTTCTACATAACTATATTGAGAACACATGTCATAGCTTGGTAGCGTGTAATAACATCAGCATAGATCGAACATGGCAGTTCGATGTACCACGTATGGCCTTCAAGCAAGAGAGCTTGCTTCAGGGAATATTTTCAATATCAGCGCTTCAACTTTTGCGTGTCACGCCGGATGACACAGATCTTAGGGCTGCTCAAAAAGCTTACCATTCCGCAGCTAATGATGCTATTAGTATCGATATCGGATGCACTATACAAGAAAATATAGACGCAATGTGGTTTGCACAAGTGCTATTTCAAATTAATCTTTTTGCTTCACTTGAGGGTCGGGTACTAGAGCCTTACGCACCGCCGTTACAATGGTTAGAAATTATAGAAAATCGCAGGAATATGCTATCCCTCCCACAAAATTCGAGTGATCTTCTCTGTACTAATACTGTTATGGTCACACTTTCAAATCCAGACCTAACAAACCACGATCAGATATTCTCAGCACTTAACCGTCAGTCACTGAGTGGACTATTGACACTTGATCGTCATGAAGAAATGTGGGATCTCGAGGCACAGCATGCTTATGAACGTACACTAAGCTACATCGGCAGTATCAAAAAAGCCAGCTTAGATGGCGAGGATAGTCATGTCTTAGCCGGTCGAGTCGTTTTATTTCCCTTATATGCACCCGTAAAATTTATAAGGTTTGTCGAAAAGCAGCATCCGCGTGCTTTAGCTATGTTAGCATGTTTCTTTTTCCTAGCTAGTAAGCACACCGAAAATATATGGTGGATAGGCACCACGCCTATGAGAGAATTTCAAGCAATTCAGCGCTTATTACCTTCGGAATGGCACCCCTTAATAACACCGTAGAATTTGAAGCTAAAAAGTATAGAAACAGTATCCAAAAATTTTGACTACAATAATTTAGCAACTTACCTCTAGCCCCGTTGGTTTTCGTCCCTTCAATTGGAAGAAACATTCAATGTCACAAAAGCACGTTTTTTAGTTCAATTCACCTTTTGAAAAACTAGTGGATAATGGAAAAATAAAAATCGGTGGACTTGAGCCCTTTACACAAATTTTCGACAACAAGTTTTCTGTTATTTTCATCATTGCAAAAAAAGAAAAGGTTCGAGGAAATTTATTCTCTAAGGACATACTGGCATTGCTCACTATAAATATCCTTAGCACATGTGAAAATGACATGTGGGTCTTTAAATATTGCCACTCTCCTATTTTAGTTAGATCAGCTTGCAGAGAGGGACTAGCAGATAGAAGGAGATGTTTGCTCACACGACTTTTGAAATTATCGCTCCTAGTATAGGTATTCAATCTGTTGTGGAAATAATTTTCAAAATAATTTGCTATAAAGGTCTTCGGCTAGTTTAGATTAAGCTTGTTAAATGGGATTTAAACACGTAAGTGAACCAATTTGGTAAATTATCACAAACACTTTGACTCATTCTCCAAGCTAAAGTTCAACGAGCATATCAAATTTCGAATTATATCTTTTATTTAGTTTTGATAGGGCAAAGTATTTACAAGGTCATCAAAAAATAGGGAAAGAAATTGAAAGAAGTTTTGAAGTAAACTATAGTGAAGTGACGGAAAAAAAAGAGATAAGTGATGGAAAAATAAGAGATAAGTGAAATGAAAACTAATTCTTGCTAAAGGGATGAAGTAGTTCAATAAAGGTTGTTTCTTGACTCTGGCGAATTCAATATTCAAAGGCTATCTGCCATCCTCATCTTTGTACTTTGGTTTTTGGAATGGAACTTCTACACAATATTTCTGTAAGACTTAATAGCCCATACTCCTCTACATTTACTCTATGGTAAAGGGAAATAACGATCTCATTCATAGGTACAACAAAAAATATAAATTTTTGTATGAGTCGAAACCCACAATTGAGCCTTTCACAGTATCTTGAACTATAACACTGGCATCACACGTCAGATTTCTTTCTCGAACTCTTTTTCAGGGAAATGTAATAATCAGGCAAAACAAAGACCTTTTATCTTCTCCGCCATCCTCAACCTTTTTCTTTTGATCTCATTCTGAACTATTATTACATCAAGTCTGTTCGATAAAGTGTTGCAACTTCAAACTAAAAATTCCCAAGGGATTTTCAAAGTTCAAAATCGAAGTCGATACTGATTTGGGTATTTCTCTCTTAGCATACTAAAATGAGGGACAAAGCTTTATAATTTAAGTCCTTTTGAGGATAAATTACAATGACTCACCACCGATGAAGTGATACGTTACAGAAAATAATGAATTCGATATTCGTTCTCAGTACTAGGTTATCTACCATTTAAGCTTCAATAAGCTCAAACAGCTTCGAGTTTTTGAGCGAAAGACAGGAAATATTTGGTTGGATGGTGTAGTGGTATGCCATCTAGGCTGACCTTTTAAGTAGAGTTTGGGTAGCCTTGACACCTACCCCACCTGAGATGGAAGATTAATGGTTCGAATCCAGTAGACCCTACTTTCTCGGGGAGTGAAATGTATACGTTGATGGAGCTATACTTGAGAGTTTTCCCTTTGGTGGATATTCATGGAAGAGAAACAGGAGGTAACTTCACTTCTCGTAGTGGTATTCGCAAATACCGTTTGAGTGTGAGTGTCCGATAAATCTAAATCACGTATTCATAATCTCTCGTCCTTGATAGTCTTAGACTCCATGAGGACGTTAAAAAAAAGGAAAGATCATACTTATGATGATTATTTGGGACACCTAACGACATGGGAACACCCCCATATCGTTAGTAATTAATATTTGTCGTTAATAATGCTCTGTTACGAGCAATAAAAAATTCTTGAAAGGACTCTTCTTAAATTAATGAAACTCAACAGTTTCCTTCGCAGCCATCTGGCGATTATTGCTGGGTTTCTATCAATGAAATAACTATTCTCAATGTATATAAAGCACTAAATGACCCTCAGCAATACTACCTCTTCTTAACTGGACTCCTCCCTCTTGACCAATCTCAGCTGGAGACTTTAACGCTGTTTATTGGGCTTGGCAACCTGATTTTACAAGAAGGTTATCGTCTCGGTTTTGCCGATCAGATTAGTTCACTTGACGATAGACATCCTCTTCGAAGTCAGGCAAGTATCTACCCAAACATAGGTACTCTCAAATATAAGTTGAGACCTATGTTATCCAAGCAACCTGAGTCTTAGATGTCTTGGGGCCCAGCGAGCTTATAGACAGCTTCTCCCCACAGAAGGTGCTGAACCTCTTCCCGTACCTTCCTACCGCTCTAAGTTTGGAAATAAATCTAAAGGAGTGCAGATAAATTTACGGTGGGCTAGTACAATTTCTTTGTTAAATATATGTGCATTTTCAGATGAATCGTCGGAGGGGCATAGTTGTTCCTCCTAGGAATATGTCTTAAAATATGGTGGTGAGATACATAATGCAGAAAAAATGGGAGCAACTATGGCACTCCTTGCTACCATTACAGCAAGGAAAGGTGAGGAGAGAATTTTTGTTCTTCTTGATAATAAAGCAGCAGCTAAGGCTTTGCAGACAGGAAAAACATCCTCCTATTTAAAACTTAGTCATTCTATGATTTTATGAAGGGCTATCACCAAAACACTGAAAACAAAGTAAGCTGGCCGTAATACTGTCTATTTTTTTAAACATCTAAAAGAATCTATTTACATGATATGGAAGGTATCTATATAAGGTACTCAAGCTTTAGATTAGAGATCCCTTACTTTACTTCGTATAGTTACCTCGTATAATTACTTCGTGTAATCGCTTATGTTTCAACCGGTGATCGGTGATCTGTATCTAGCATACTCACGTGGTAGAAGAATAGGGGAAGGCAAAGCCTGTAACAGATTTAACTAGAAAAGCTAATGTAGAAGTAAGATGAGTGCCAGGTAACTCAAAGATCAGTGGAAATGAAGAGGCAGATAAAGCGGCGCGTTCGGCATTACAAAATCTTTCTTCCAGCCAAACTCAACCAGGTTATATAACTCTAACATATCTTCGTCGTTTGATGTACCAACGCCGCCAAGACTTAGTGGATGAGTGGTCTAAAGCCTATCCAGCTCGGTATCGTAATTTGGACTCTCAAATGCGCCGAAAAAAACTACTAGAGCCAGCCCTTTCATGGCGGTTACTTCATAAACTTAGAGTAGTTAGAACAGGTCACGGAGACTTTGTAGACTACTACCTTCGTTTTAAACATATAGATGCTAACTTTGAATGTGTCTGTGGATATGAAAATTCATCCACACATTTTGTCCAATGCCGAAAATACACTACCCAAGTACGCAAGCTGAGGAAAGGCGGGAGGCGAGTCCATGGGAGGCTTTATCAGTCAACTTCTAGGGCCAAAGTGCCTCAGTAAGTTTACTGAATTTGTGTAGAAAATGGATTGCTCTGGGAGCCTGTCAGAAAACCAGATCTTTGCTGAATGTGAGAGCTGGATTCAAGAACCCTCCTGATAGTGAGGATTGGCGGAGATGAGCAAGTGTGAGAAAAGCTAGATCAACTCATACAAAATCCTTTTATTTACTTTTTTATTTGTTAATATGTATATAATACATTAGTTGTTGTAATGATGAGAAAGAGAAAGGCATGCTTTAGGGCTTGACCTCTGTCGGCTCCATCAGTTCCTGATCTAAAGAGATAGAGACAAAAGCCTAGGACCTTCATTCAAATAAATTAATTAATTAATTAAATATTTCTCTGAAACGGAGGAGTATTACACATGTTATCAACCGGAAACGTGCTTTTGGGACCAAGAAATCCTTGTCGAAAGTTAAGTATATATCAGCGGTCTCATCTTATCTCTGATGAATGCTATTTTTATGATATCCCAACATCTATACTAATTTTGTGCATATGATACATCAATAGAAATATATTTGCAAAAACACTGTGCATCTTTTGATAGAGAGGATTTTTGGCAGAATGTCATGAGGTTATGGAAATCTCTCATCAATTCCACTTCAAACATTCCAGATCATCTAATGCTGAGAATCTTGCTAAAAGAAAATCTCACAGAATTATTGCTCGTTCTGCCTGATCGGATATGAAATTTCCCTTTGTGTAAAAGAGAAGGTGTAATACTAGCATTTCGAGATGCCGCCCAACGCATGAGTTTAAAAGATTTCTGATTTGATCTCATTTGTTCTACCTTTCATTTCCAATGCTCGCTTTTCGCAGAGGTAACTGTAACTCTGAAAGTCCTCGCCCATTTCCAGCGCTCGGATTCCCGTACCGCTTCTCGGTAGTCCAAATGGGCAAAATTGCATTCTGAAGCCCACTATAGAGCACTCCTTTTTTTCTGATCAGGACGCTTACCAACGGATTTCAATACATTAAAGAAAGCCCATTATTATTCCCGAGCGAAAAATTCCGTTTCCTCTTGTGAATTCAAAGGAGTGAGCGAAGACAGCCATTGTGATACTTCCTGGGCAAATTATGGTATATTCGTCTCTGAAACTCGAAGTTCAAGTAAAAATGGATCAAGTAGTTGTACCTTACGCGTTTTCCGTGATTCTTTTTTTCTTTACGCGGCATCTCTGACATAATAATACGAATTTTCATACGGTTACCTTTCGAACAGCAATAATAATTATTGCGCAATCAGAAATTTAATTTGTTGAACTAACATGTCTCAAGCAAATTTCCATAATATTTCATTTGGGAAGAGTCCTGTTGGCTAGAATTTATTTATTAGAAAGAGATTTAAGATATCTGATGGTTCTTTTGTATGGCTATCCCTACCTTTATGTTTGGAGCTTGTAGATGTAAGTTAAATCAAACAGATATGTAGATTACCCATGCGTTTTTAGTCAAGACTCCAACTGTTGATGCAAAATAGGTAGATACTAAATTTGGCTTAACAATACGATAATCTGATATGATTCGTCTCTAATAGAAAACACCCTTTAACTGAGCCAAACTAATTGCTTGACATTATTAAATTCACTTCATACCAAGTTTTAAACCTCTCACCAAAATTCTGTAGCTACAGGCCGATCATCTTTAGTATTTCCGACTCATTTGTTTGAGAAGTCGCTCTACCACGAGACCAATCAACAATCTGAGATAAATCAGTCTCTTAAAGAGAAAAAGTAATAAAAAGCCTCTCCGAAGCAAATAAATTTATATTTACCAGAGGTCGACGAAAGTTGTCGGAATTAGCTATCATTTTTTTCCAGGCATCATTCTCATCTTTAGCACCATTGATCATCACAGATTCAATACCTGGATCCTCTCGAACATATTCCAGAATACATTTTAACTGATCACGAGTAGGCAGTTCCTCTGTAATCTCCAATTGAAACGGGTCTCTTCTTTTAAAACTACTGCTGTCACTGCTACTACTGATACCAGAAGAAGCTACACTCGCATTTTCAGAAGCTTTTTTCAATATATTGAAGACATTTCGAGATGCCGATGAATTGGTCTTGTGAAATAAGGTAATAACGTCCAAAGTCTTGTGCTATATGACGAGGGATCCAGCGAATAAGATCGCAATGGTTGTTTATTAGTTTGATGGAAGAAAAAAAGGGAATTCTAAATATCTAAAAACATGCACAGTTTGCACAATAGTTGAGAGGAAAATCATTTTACTTACAAACCTGAACATCATGAAAAAAATTATTTGTAATTTTGCAAAGATGTAATAAATAAATATTCACTGCCTATCTCAAAGGATACTGAGCCAGCGCCAGAAGCGAGATTATTTTCACGCGGTAAGTAAGCAAAGGGAACCGCTAATACGCTAATACCCATAAATCAAATTTTAGTAAGCACTAGAGGAAAGATTTATCGATAATGGGCAGGGCTCTCAAAGATTTGGCAATATACTGGGTATTAACCAAGTACCCAAAGTCTCTTAAAGCGCCCTCGAAATTCAACTCACGTGACACCAAGGCCAAGGCTAACATCCCTTAATGGGGCAACAAAAGATTCCCTCACGTGCTTGAAATTTTACTAACAAAATGCATTAACTATCACTAACTAATTGTATAGATTTTAGTTAATTAGCCTATCATGTATTACATACTAGAAAATCTGAGATGAAGCATGAAGTCTCATTGATTTGCTATCTAGACTAAAATACAAGATGATGCATGGGTCACGTGATAGTAAGGGATGTGGCTGTAGATTAACTCATTTCACACCCCCAGTAAGTGAATACTTTAGATTGAGTTTGATTTGTTCACAGAATTTTAGGTGTTTCATACACTGTAACGCTTTTGTGTGAGTCCATCTGCTTTACTAAGGTCAGTGGGGGTATATTTCAAAGTTAGCAAATCATTTTTGACTGCATTGCATCTGTAACAGTTGCTTGTCGCATGAGAAAGTGTAGGTTTCCGGCAGTAATTTTATCGGAGGTTGCAATTTTAAGTGCTGAAGTGTTATCGATTTCAGTAAGGATGGGCTTGCTGGTAGATTTGGTAGGCTTGGATGGGGTCTGAAAGAGCTCTTCGCAAAGGAGTCTGTTGAGGGACAGATAACAATAGCTGTTCGTAAATGTATGTCCAAGTAAAGTTTATATTTTATCTAGAGAGAAACTATGATACATAATATCAAGTATTTATATGTAAACAAAGACGCGTCTCAAGCGCGTCGTAACCAAGTTGAATCATTACATAATAAATTAGTCATAATTCGGAGCCGGATATTTTCCGGATCCGGATCTCAAGGCACAAGCCCGTAACAGAGCCGAAACCATTGAGCTGCGGTAGCCAGAGTAGTGAGGGCAGCATATTCAGCTTCGCAGGTACTCTGTGCCGTCACTATTTGTTTCTTTCACCACCAGGCAATGGGAGATCCGTTTATAAAAAAGAGGATTCCAGATATACCTTTTGAAGATTTGATGTTACCCCAGCTACTGTCTGAAGATGCTATGAGATCGGGCTTTCCTTGGCCCGTGAAAAATAGGGCGGCTGACTTAGTATACGACACGTAACGTATGAGGTGTTTAAAAGAGACTTGACTACGTTGACCAAAGGATTGCGTACATATCGGCACAACAAATTAACCACATATTGGATGTCGGGTCGTGTCATGTTGGCAATATGAAGTAGTGTTCCTACAGCTGATTGATAAACTGTAGCTTCATTTTTCAAGCATGGGGTATCAATATCACAATCAATAAGATTGTCATCTGCTACTGGAGCGTTGGCTCCTTTGCAATGCGTTATAATCATATCCTCGCAGAGTGATTGAATTTTATCTTGCTGATGGATCCATATACCGTCAGGCTTTCGTTGAATATCTATTCCTAAGAATTTTGTCATATCACCCAAGTCTTTGACCTGGAAAGCACTACCTAGTTGTAACGGCTAGCAAGCCGATAAGTGCCTGTAGCATACGCTTTCTAGCGTATGCCGCAACACTAGTAAAAAAGATTCCAGAACCATCACTATGGAATATCTTGGAATCTCTCTTGTATTCATGCGATCGTAAAATAGCTTGTAACAGTATGGTTAAAGATAACCTTGTAGAAACCAATCGAACCTTCTCGAAGAAAATTATCAAAATGAATCCTTGAAAGTCTTGGTTGGAGATATCATTCACAGGAACATAAATACAGGATGAGTATGTAGTTTTAGAAACCATAATTAGATTGTAAAATTACCTTCAACAAGTTTAATGCTCATTGCTTTCCTTTTTGAACTGTGACACTAATGCGGTCGCAGTTTGATGGGTTTGACCACTGGAATTAAATATAATCATGAAATCATCAACATACGTTGAGATTATCGTATTGCCATTACGGAAGACATAAGTATTGTATTTCAGCGGCCGGAATTCTATTTGGAGCAGGACCTATCGAAGTTTCAATTGCCATCTTTTTGGTGCCGTTTTTAGACCATAAATGGCTTTGTGTAACCTGCAGGTTAGGTTTCCAGGTTTCTCTCTATCATGAGGTTTCTCAATATAGATATGTTTATCTAAATCAGCGTGAAGAAAGGATGCTGTTTTATCAACATGGCAAATATGAGAATGTTGGAGCGTAGCGAATGCAAGAAGCATTCGCATCGTAGTATGCGGGAGAACATCAGCGTATGTATCATCCGCGAAAGGTTCCGAGAGCCCACGAATACACCATCTTGTTTTCCTGTTAGAGACCATTTACCAATCATTATTTTGCCCGTGGCTTCGGAGCGGGGGACTAGCGTTCAAACTATGTTTCTTGTTATCTATTTCCATTTCTATGTCCATGGCCATGGTCCAATGATGTGCTTTTGGTCCCGTGAGAGCGTTTCAAGTATCTTATGATTGCTTGATTGAATAGAAAGAATGTTAGTTCCTAGCGGAAAGGAGAGTTATGTACACATATGTCACGTCTAGTGACCGTTCTGCCATTGGCGGGATTAATGATTAAATGTCCACCAGCGAATTCAGTTCTAATGTAGATTCCATCTTTTGCTTTCGAGTTAATTTTATTTTTGATCTGGATCAAGCCAGAATGCTCGGCAGCCAAAAGGATGAAGGTGTTAAATTTTTAGTAATTATTGGAAAACGGTGTAGTACTGTGGGTAAGATGAGACAGAGTTTGGAGTTATGTTAGGAATATTTATAACAGCTATTAGGATAAGTGGACATAACCGGAGTTGTAAACCTGATTGGAGAAGAAGTGCGCGCATCTTTTTTGTAGCTGTGCGAGCGTTTCGCTCGACGATACCATTTTGTTCTGACGCATGAGATAAAGATTCTCGCCATTCTATTCCACGAGAGAGTAAGATGTCTTGAAGTTCAGTATTGGAAAATTCAGTGCCGTGGTCAGTATGTATGACTCTGGGAATTTTGCCGAATTTGTTTTTCAGATGTTCAAGCAGGTGGCGTATATTGCTGGGTACAGTTTTCTTAGAATATACTAGCCATGCTCATTTCCACGAAGTGAATTCATCAACTGCAAGAAGAAACCAAGTAGCATTAGAAGTAGACTTTTGACCACCAACTAGAACCATGTGTATAATTTCACCAAAAGAAGTAGCTATACGAAAACACCCATGTCTTTTAGATTTTATGATCTTAACTTTCGTACATATCTTATAATCAAAAAGTGTTTATACTTGGTGATACCTGCAAATTTTAATGCCGCATCTTGTGCTTTCTGTCCAGGATGGCCAAGTATGCTATGCCAGTCACGATTTACGGAGAGTTCAGTCGCCTACGTCTAGCGTGAGGGTGGAGGAGATGAAATTAATCTGCCAGAGAAGATTTGTCGAAATTTAGCACAAGTTATACCATCTGAGCGGTAATTTGATGGCTGTCGGTGTCACGGGATTGCAAAGCCAATGTAATTTATACGGATAATTCCCGTGACAATAGGATAGAAAAACCCTGTTTTTCTGATTATGCTGTTGATATGATGCGGTTTTTTGTCCAAGTAAGTGTATGGCACCACTGAGTATTTCTACTCCACCATCAGTGGTTTTGAAAAAAAGGTCACAGCATCTAGCCGTTGTGATTTGACCACCACCTGCGATAAGAACAGTTTGAGAAGTAGTAGAGAAGGAGGAGAAGTCATTTATATTGCTAGATACATGAAATTCTACTCCAGTATCTAACTGATATCCCGATTGATCAGAGATATCATTTATTGTGAAGACATTCTTTGTCCCTTGTTGCTACCCTGTTTCTTTGCCTTTTTCTTCTTCTTTTTCATACAATCACTCTCTATGTGCCCTTTGATATAGCAGAAATTGCAGGTAATGCTGCTCGATGTCGATGGTTTGGATTTAGCTGAGCTCACTTCGTTAGCTGAAAGACATTCGGACACTATCTAATCTAATTCGAGGTTTCGGCACCGGTTTGCGAGTTCTGGATTGAGGTTTTTTATTGGATAAAGGAAGAATACTTGATTATTTTAAGACAGGAATAAGTGACCGAAAGACATTCACGAAGATCCTGCAAGCGTTTGTTATATTCCTTGATGAAGGTTTGAACTGACATGCCTTTAGCGGGTTGATACGAGTAGAACCGATTGGCAATCAATGCGATGTTTGAATGTTTGGCTGATTTAGAGATTTTGAAAATGTAAGTTAGATTGTCAATGGTGAGTCGCGAAGAGCCATGCGAACATGAGGAGCAGACTCCTTAAGCTTAGACGCTCACCATGTGAAACAAAGAGTGGTTGCCTTGTTGTTAGAGGTACGAGAGTGAAAGGCTGCAGGTGTTTCTGATAGGCAGAGGAAGCGCTGGATAAATTCACACCAGTGCACCCAGTTTGAAGAAGTGAGCAAAGGAATGGGCATAATTCTCTCGATATTGTTTAATCGTTCGGAAAGCCCAGACCTCGGTTTTTCTAGAAGCTTCTTCTATAGAAACCTGAAGTTCTTCCTCTGTAGCAAAAGTAATACCTTTCACTATGATACCTGAGCTTGATGAGATTACCTCGGGTGAGGGCTATGTAGAAGACAACATGACAACAAGTGCGGAAGTTTCTGTCAGAATGTGCGGGTAAAGGCAAGAGCACGCAAGATGAATGTCGGATTATAATCTAAACCGATGCTGCATGTGCAGTGGAAGTGCATAGGAGTTACAACCTGAGATGAAGCATGAAGTTTTATTGATTTATCTATTTATTTATTGATTAAACATTTAACGCCAAGTAGGCTCACGGGCGTAGCCCGGCCTCGTGCCTCCCGAGGGGTGTTTGGCGTGGCTGCACAGCGTAAGGCTACCAGGCAGATGCCCTCGTTTAAATACGACAAACCAATCTACTCTAATTTTAAGTTTTGAGATGGTTGTATCTGTTATTTCCCAAGGAGGACTGAGGGTATCATGAGAAAGTTCAAGGTCTTGGCGTTGTCTAATCCACTTGAAGTGCGGTCAGTTCCATCGGCGACGTAGGAGATATTTAGGGTCTGTGGTAGCTATGCGTGTAGCTTGGCGATCACGAAATCGATTCAGCCAAGTAATAGCTGGACCCCAGCCTGTCTTACGGAGAAGCGCTGCAGTGGGAGTAGTCTTGTATGCTGGTAGTACAGCCCGGGCAGCCTGGTTAATAGTGACCTGGACTTGATTTATCACCCATGCAGAGGTTTTCGATCCGTACCATACTTCGGAGCCGTAGAAAAGCGAAGCAAGCGCAGCTACTTATAAGGCCGTTCTTATTATTGACGGATTAATTCCTCGTATAGTGTTACTTAAACGCTTCACGTGGTCTGTTACTACTCTTATTCGCTGACAAGCTCTGCGTACTTGGTCCTTAAAATTCAATTTCCTGTCAGAGATAACTCCCAGCCAGCGTATATGGTTCATGATGTATGTTCCTGTGTGCAATGATGGCTCTATATACTCTCTTTTATTATGAAGGTACTGAAGCTCCGTCTTCGCGCTATCAAATATAATTATATTTTCATGTCCCTATTGGAGAGTCTGGTTGAGTTGTCTTTCAAGTTTGTGTCCGCAGTCCTCAAGTGTCCTAGCCGTTGCTAGTAAACAGCCGTCATCTGCGTACCCGAAGCGGCCTCTAGATAACTGAAGAAAGGGTTCAACGTATAGTAAGGATAATGTAGGTGAGATCGGAGATCTCTGGGGCAGGCCACAGAGGATAGGGAAAGGTTCTAAGGTTGTTTGGTCAAGTATAATGCGGGCGGATCTTTCTTGGAAAAAAGACTTAACCTACCTTACCAAAGTTTCTTGCCACCCTTATGTACGCAGGCGGTGAAGAAGTCGATTACAGAGAACACCATCGAAGACTCCTTTAACATCAACTGTTAATATCCCAACTACTTTTCCATCTAGTAGCGCCTTTCAAATATCGCAGATCAGAACCGTTTTTAAGTCCACCGCTGAGCGTTGTCTAGGATTTCATATTTTGATGCACAATACATCATACGGCGAGCAAGTAGTCGTTCAAGGCTTTTGCCTAGGTAAGAAAGGGGAGCAATTGGTCGTTATGATGTAGGGAGTGAGCGGTCTCGCCTTCCTGACTTGGGTAAGATTATCACATTTGCTCGTTTAAATATTTAGGGTGTACACCTAGATGTACACAGCGGTCGAACAGCTTAGTATTACGTTTTCCAAGATTATTCCATGCCAAGCGACTGATAGGAGCTGTCACTTCGACAAGGGAGGTAAATGAGACTTGGCAGGTAGCGCTAAATACTTCTGCCTCAGAAATAGGCTCTCATTTTATTCAGCGGTTAGCCACTGTAAGGGCGGAATCACAGATATCTTCTACTCCTAGGTGACGGGAGAGTAGAGTATTTCGGAAGAGCATAGCTTTCAACTCTGGAGAGTAGTACTCATTTGTTCCATTCAGTTCTCGGAGGGGAGGTGTTTGATACTTAGGGCCGCAGTTGTGCCACTTTATGATCCTGTATGCATCTGTAAGAGAATGGCCTTTTTCAAACTTGGATTGCCAGAATTCTTTTTTTGCAAGGCGCACCGCTGCACGAAGTTGTATCTTTTCAAAGTCTGATGGACCTCGTTGACGAGCTGTGATACCTACGAGCTGCAATTCTACAGTCTTCATTCACCAAGCGGTACCTCTAGTGTTCTGTTTGCTTCGGGGGTAGGAAGCTAACTCCCATTCCTGTAAAAATTTCCTTAACATTTGGCTTTCTCCTTGCTTTATAGAAAGAAGTTTCCTCTCCACCTTTGAGCCTTTATCCCGTCGTAATATTCCATGTGACAAATTTCAAGCATCTCTTTCCGATTATAAAATTCTCACTTCTCGCATCTTATGCAATACCCTATTATCCGTTGTTTTCCGGGCTCCGGAATACTTTCATAAATTTTAAGACAAACAGCCTCTCCAGTCACTAAAAAAGGCTGATCTCTTTCTGCAACAATTTTCTTAGTGTCAGTATTTCTAGAAAAATAATCACTAACTATTCTGGTCGTCCAAGAAATGTAAGCTTCAAGGCTATGTAGATTTCTACTGTTTTTTTTTGTTGCTAACAAAATGTGGCAGAATTTAAGATCCTTAAATGGAATTCAAGCTAATGGGCCATTAATTTCTTATCCAGGTTAGAGGGGGGGCGAATCCAAGAGGAGGGGGCAATCATCAGCCCCGACCACGACTAAACCTCATTGAGAATCGAGAGCCTATGCTACCGACGAAATGAGGCCAAATTTTTCATCTATCCGAGTCACAATTATTATTTACAGAGAAAAACGAATGAGACATACTAAAGCATGATTGGTACGTAATAGGTTAGTCTGACTTTTCTACTGCCAAATTTGGGAGTTTCCAATCCGTAATTTCTCAAATCTACAATCTGACATCATTAGAACTATAAGATTACTACCTCTAGCGAGCGGATGATCACTTACATATTCGTTAAGGTGCAGGATTTAAGCGAAAGTGGTCGGAGGGTGGCCCGTTATGTACCTACTACTAATTTTCAGCTACACATCAATAATAATGGGCCGCATTTTACTGTTCACCGCCTTCAAATTGACTGGGGGGGCTGGCGATTCAAAATAAAACTTCCGGTTGCTTGGGGGAGACTATGTAAACTATGAAACTTTTCTATACAGAAAACAAAGAGTTTGTTAAATAGCCACTTCTATCTAAGATTTTAAAATGCCGCCTCTAATTTTACACCATGTTCCTGATGACGAATTGTACACAGGTGATGATGGGGTACAAAGACCCTTTGCCATGCTTTTTGCCAAGTATGATTGATAGCCATGTAAACTGCAACATTAATGTTCAAGATACTTACAACTTCTTAATTTTAGTAATGAAAGCAACAATCCTATTACACGTTCCAGAAGAGCAGTACACGAAACTGGCTCATTTGGGAAGTCAACAAGGCGTTCAAGATCACGGGCAGGTATTCCTGCTGCGAAAAGAGAGGATCCAACATTAACAGCAGCCGACGCGATTTTCAGTCAATTTATTGCTCAGAAAGCAGCTGAAAATTCGGATTTGCCACAGCGCCCACCTTCAATACTTGTTCCTGGCTCTCAGACGAGTTTAATGAGCACTTCGGCTGTCCAGAATGATGGGACTGGGTTATTATCTAAATTTTCAAAACATCGTATGAAGGAGCCAACAGAAATTATTTTACGTGGGTTTAAGTCTTCACAACAGTATGCTGCTATTCGAGAATATGAACGTATTGCTGGTAGGATATGTGAAGACTATCCTCGAGATCCACCGATTGAGCAACGAAAGTATAAAGTCGACTCGGGAGATCCTGCTTCCCTACGTCTTAAGCCCTTAACAGCGGACGAAAAAGCTAAGGTATACAAATTTGCTGGAGGGCACCATTGGATTAAAGTAACCTTTGAGTCGGCTGAGACCGCAGAAACTGCCATCGAGTGTTCACCTCAAAAAATACTTGGTCACCTAATTTTTGCTGAACCTTATCGAGGTATTCCACCAATTGATGAGGAAATATTAGCGAATAGTAGTTCGGAAGATTTTGGGTGCCGGAAATTTGGTGTGCCTATGAAATCGGGTTGTAAAACAGATTCTCAAGCTCATTATTCTAAACGATCAAATAATTTAGAACCATCAATATCATCTTCTTTTGTTGAAGATTCTAACTATGGGCCTTCCTTATCTTCACAATTAGACATCGAAAATTTTGCCCCAACTACTGAGAATATTTCATCTAACTCATCAGAGAAATCAACTGCTTGCTCAGGATCTAAATCATCAGATTCTACAGAAGATTATTGTCAGCGAATACCAACTGCTCGAAGGTTAAAACTTCTTCCTGCAGAGGAAGCTCTACTGCCGCAAAAATCTCCAATTCAGAAATTCATAGGTAGTCTTCCATTTATCGGTTGGGTTAGTAGGGATATTATTGGTGGTGCAATACCTCGGACAGAGCTAGGAGAGTTTGATTACCTGAAGGCGAGTCTATATTGGAGATTAGTATGGGTAATTGAGAGGATCACAGGAATTGCACTCTTGGGTGATCCAAAAGATGATTGAATAATTTGTGGTTCTCTTTTCTTCATCTTTTTCTTTCCTGGAGTTTAAAATGTACTGTGTATCATTTATTTGAAGGTTGAAAAACCTAAAATATTTTCTTCATACTATGTGTGTATATATGATTAATATAACTAAACTGGTTCAAGATCCTATAATTAATTTATCAATTACCTTACGCTCTGCCTCTACATCCCTTATTAATTATATAATCTCTCTCAAATTAGATTATTCATTTTGATTGACTGATAAGTCAAAAAATTACCAACTGCTTTTGTACAGATACTCAACAAAGCGTTGAACAGCATCAAGACTTTGCAATCTCCACCAAATGCATCTGTTGCTGTTACAGAAGAATCAGTGTAATTAATTGTATAAGCACAAGGGAACTTAGACAGTTGTGTGCGTTCTGAAGTGTAAGGTCATAGGAACGCTGACCCATAATTGATCGCTCTCGGATTCTATCCTTGATGTAGAATTCCACCTCTATTTACATTGGAGTATTCCGTATCCAAGAATATAAGATAGATCTATCGCTATTAAAAACAGGTACTTAGGAAAATAGTTTCAAAAAAATCAGAAGCTTTACACAAGTTACAGTAAGACAATACTATTTAAGCAGAATGCCTCGACCACAATTAACTAGGGATAGTGTTGACAGAGCTGTAGCACTTGTGCTTTGAAAATAAATCATTGTATTGTACTAAATAAACTTTTATAAACATTAATTTCTATATGTAAATTTTTTCGCTTCCAGCTTTAATTGCACGGTTTTTGGAGAAATATCATGAGCATGAAGTGATCGTTTTACTTTTTTTCGTGCTAGATTCTAGTAGAAAAAGAAGTCCACCATTAAAAAAAATTACTATACATCATGGGCCAAAGTATCGTTGATCTTAGGATTGAAATAAAGTTCAGGACAATTTTCTTTCTTAATTGGCATCATCAAAATCAACTTATCATGCGGTCTGAATTATACTCAGGTGTTATAGATGCATTGTAGTGCGATCGCCCAAATGAGGGCATTGGTCAACCAGTGTTATTGGCTTCTTTGTATGTTGGAGGTGATAGGCAAATGTCAAAGTGTTACCAGGTAAGCTCCACCTTTCTTTTCATCAACTACGAAGATACTCTACTTTATCCTCTCTGAATCGTTCTCCGACTTTCATGTATATCTTTCAACTTTGATGTAACATATGGGTTCTTGCAAATTCTGACCTATAGAATTCAATGGCTATTACTCGGGCTTTGGGAAACCCAGGCGTATTTTTAACGATGTCAACTAATCCATCTTGGCGTGAAATCTCAAAAAACCTTCATCACAGTCAATCTCCTGACACTCGACCAGATCCAATTGCCTGAGTTTTTAAGATAAAACTCGACAAGCTGTTACACAATGTGAAAGAAAGATACGCTCTTGGCGCCTCTATTGGATCAATATACTCTTTCGAGTATCAAATACGAGGACTTCCTCATTCTCATCTGCTATCACATCTACATCCTGATGATATGCCAAAAACACCAGAACAAATAGATGAAATAGTACGGGCCTAGATTCCCCTAGACAACCCAGAATTGGCTGCCATTGTGAAGAGTCAATTGACTCATGGTCCATGCGTGCCTGAATTCCCCAATAGGGCCTCTCAGACTTAGAATTAATTTCCATACAGATCTGTATCGAGCGTTTCTGTGTGGAGATTTATACTTTCCACGTGATGCTTAATCAGCAAAAACCACATCAAAATCTTCATTAACACAACTTCTCCCGACTTAAAGTCCCATCTTTCTTTCAAGATTTGTTCAATTTTTTTTATTAATTAAATTTTAATGTCGCTTCTAATTTTGAAT
>PEDP01000278.1:0-29907 GCA_002918395.1 Erysiphe pulchra | reverse complement strand
GACACTGTAGCTCTCGATATATTCGATCAAAAATATGGTGATAAAGATAACGTTGGAGAGGAAATAGGTGCCATTGTCGGTCGACGAAAAACAACAAAACGTCATATCCTTTCAGCAAAACAAGAACATTTTGAAAAAAAAAAAAAAAAAAAAAAAGACTCGTTGAGGGGATTATGTAACAGGCTGTTGCCTTGAGATTAGGAACCAGAGTTTATCCGGTTTCCTTAGCAACGCGATATTTTGATAATTGTTTACATCAAGTCGCGCCATGGGCTCGTACTTTCGTATAAATCCTAGATCCTCATCCCACGTAGTTATTTCCTTCCTTAGATAGAATATAAATCTTTACTGGACATAAACAAGAATAACATCTTTCAGTGCCCCTTAACACCAGCAACCATAAACAAAACATCTTAACTTTGGTTGATTGATTGTTGTGCGATAATTATTTTTGCCCATTAAATTCGCTAGTTGCAATGTTTCTATCCTCTCTACTGTGCATAGTATTTGGCGAATTTCCTTAATCACGACTAAGGCCTTGTCTGCATCCAATGTCACGTTGATTATATTTTCGGTCAGTCCAGAATTGAACTTTAAATTCTTCTGTCTGAGATATTTTTCCAGAACCTGTAGTAAATTTTTCAGTTTTCGCAAATTGAAGTCTATTCTATATTATATTTTGCAGTTGAGCTTTTACTTCACAGAATGAAGATTTTGGGTTATTTAGAGCAACTTCACATTCAGGAACATCTTTACGAGCGTTTAGAAATTGATCCCTTAGATTGTAACCTTCTTTATATGAAATGGAAAGTTCATCCTGAATTTTGATTAGAGTTTTAACTAAAATTTCATAGTATTCTAGTTTACTTTTTCTAGGGTTATCTTTCATTACAGATTTTAAGGTGGTTGTTCTTAATCTCGAAAAGTATTCCTACTTATTTGCATGAGTCTCAGATGCTGATTTTGTCATTTCTTTCATTGTTTTGAAGGTAATTGAATTGTCAATAGCAATTGCTTCATAAATAGATCACTTGCTTCGTCTTTGAGCATTAACGAATAAGCAATGTGATAGTATTGTTTACTTATCCCTGCATTCTGACATAAGTTATAGAAGATTTTTAACATTTTGTCCAAAATATCAAAAAGTCTACCACTGTACTGTTTGTTCTTATCATGGTAGAATTTTTCAAGGGCAGTGAGTCGCACATGAAATCTATCTAGAGCTTCGATAGCTGGCAAATCTTCAATAGTCGAATTATTTGGTACATTTCCATTCACTTCCTTTGTGGGTAAAAACTTTTGCGGTTTAAAAATATTAAAAACAGTGTTTAAATTAAGATTCTTGAAAGACTCTGTAATTTCTCTCTCTAGGGATTTCTCTTTTTCAAATTTTTTCTCAGAGCTACATTGTTCTTCTTTTAGATTATCTGTCACAAGTACACTTTCAACTTCAAATGATGGATTAAAACGTTCATTTAGTCCTCTATTCATACATCGTTGCTCTTGAATCTGCTCCAGAGTCCATGTAGCCGGAGCTTGCTATAAAATTTCGACAAGTCTTTTACTGATTATTCTTTTGTCCTTGGCTACGAACACACCATTTTGGCGTAGAAAGTTGTATAAATATCTGTATATATCATGGCCTAAGCGAAAAAAATTCATTCTCGGCCCATTCCCAATAATTTTCTTTGAAATTTTCCGAAAGGTAATATCCAATTCCGCCTATTTCTTTATACCACCAGATTCTAGATAGAACGAAAGTTCTCATTCCTTTATCTGGTATATTTTCTCTTTTGATGATTAGGTCCCTATTTCCCCAAAAAGTTTCATCAATAGCTTATTTGAAGCGATCAAATTCAGCAGGTCGGGTAGCCATGGTTGATATTCAAATTGAGAAAGATAATATATAGAATATATTGAAATTAAGAAAAAATTGTAGAATATCAAGTGTAAGTAACTTGTAAAGTTCCGGATTATCCAATCCTTGGTTCTAAAGAAGTCGACTCTTCTTGTAGACACCAAGCTGTTCTGTGGCTAGCGTGCAAGGTTTAACCACTGATCAGTATTAGTTTTGCAAGGTAATATCACGTATCTTTTGCAGTAGGTAAAGCTTTGAAAGTTGTTATCAAGTCTATTCTTTTCCCTTCATCTTCCAAGCTAAGCTAATACATCAAATCAAATATAGTATATGGCTAAGCGAAAAACTAAGTCATGTGACTAAAAATTTCCGTTATTATATAATGACAAAATCTAATCTCGGTGGATTATTATGGTTTGTATGGGCTCATTCCAATCTATAATTTCTCTCAAAAATCTTTCCAAAGATCCAAGACTGGCTATTTTGAATGACTATCACAGGTTATTGATGGCTGGGCCTTTTAAAAGTAGGTATTAATTTCTCGTCCAATCAGAGCCGTAACGCACCAAGTCCCATTAAGATGACTCGTTGGAAAAAGCAGTACTTTTTGGATAAAAATCCGTTGTTTCATTATACTCACGGCCCTGATTATTGATTATTTCTAGATATACCCCTGCACCCGACTTTTTGGAGGACCCACTAAGCAGCGTAGCGGCAGGTGGTTGATCGAACTCGTGGTACTTATTAGACTTAGCATTTTCAGCTCACTGCATTTTTCCTACATTGCATTCAAAAAAGAAGGCATCGAGTTAAATTTAAAGTAAAGCTCTCCAATCCATTTTCACCCTAAACTAGGACATTATAGCTAGCTAGCTACCTACCCTCTGGTATCCCCAGAAAATACTGAGCTCAATAACGAACTTGGGAATAGTATTTCAATTCAAGTTTGCATTTGCCGTAGAGTTCTTCTTCTATATGTATATGCAAACACATGGTCATGTCAAAATCGGATTTGTGAGTTTTTGATGAACTAAGCATCAAGATTTGCGGCGTTTGTCAAGCGATTGTAGAATAGAATGTACATGCCACGTGTTGGACCTTCGATATGGACGCCGACAACATCCACTACAATCCATTGTGATCATACCAACTGTCCTTTTGCTTGTCAACTGAATTGATTAAAATATGATCCCCTTACGGCAGGATCTGTAAGGTGTTCATTCACATAATATAAAGTGAGGGTGTGGAAAGACTGCAGGCAGTAAGTATAGTGTTTTCGTAGATAAAGGCGGTAATGGTTCTAAAGGACACCATGATCACGAGTTAGCCCCCTATCCTATCCATCCTATGGTGGCTTCTCGTCTTCAGTCACATTCTTTGCCTTCGCCTACTTCAAGCCAAACGAGAAGCAGGGAAGGGTCGTCCATGCTGTCCGTCTATCTATGCACCCTGATATGCACGGGTAGGCAAAAAGAAAGACCAGAATGTAGCAGCTAGACAACATCTAAGAGCGGGGTAACAACTGTCCACTCAAGCACAATGATCATCATGTCAGAAGATGTCTTTAGTTACGAAAATCTAAAGTCAGGGTGACTGCTAGCCGTTTCAAGAAACTCGACGCTCTATTTTAAGTTAGAATTGATTTTTTTGATCCACTGACCTCCCCACCCAGGCCTAGTTAGTAGCTTTTACCTTTATTAGTCATTCTTGCCTTATCGCTGTCCAGTCCCTCCCTGCCAGGCGTTTTCACCCACATTCTGGCCGACCGAATGTATGTTGTTATCTCTCTTCAGACTTCACGAATGAACATTCAAAGACTTGGCGTGTTCAAATAACCCCCCGCTCGGAATTCTCTGTTAAAGGCCTAGTCTGAACGTACTTATCTTTAATTTAGCTAGGCGCTGTCAGATAGTCTCTTACCTCATTCGGAGTTATTTCCGAAACGCTTGTCGCAAAAGAGATTACGTCGGATCTATTTAATATATCTACCAATCTATATAAAATCTACCAGTTTTAACTTAGTGCGGTCTTGCCCCAAGGGTTATATCATAATGGGTATTCAAGGTACGCAAGCTTTCACTTTCTAAATCTCGCTGTCGGTTTTCAAATATCTTTTGTAAATGATTGAAGCTTGATAGAGAAATGGGGTCTAACCATGACTTAAAAACATGTGTTGTTCCTACCTGCAAATTAACTGAATTCTCCTAGCTAAAATAACATTTACATCCTTAAACGACACTATCTTCCCAGTTAAACGTGTTATTACACTTAACTCTCAAGTTTCGAAAATCACAGTAAGTCGAGCTTCAAAAAGCTCCAACAAATCTCTTTACAGTGCTGGAGACAACGCATGGTTTGACAGTCCGGTCATGTCTCGAGATCATGCAGAAATATCACTCGACCCGGATTGCGAGGTACGAACGGAAATTCCTCAAAGGGTCTTTCGCCTCACTAAGTTAATCTAGACGCTATTACTTCGAGACGTAGGTTCTATGCATGGGACATGTATAAATAATACTCCACTCGTTAGCTTTGTGCCAACCGTTCTTCATAATGGAGATGTAGTTGTTTTTGGGACTGAAGTCAAGCGTGGCTCTGAGACATTCCCTCCGTGTAAATTTATTGTTAACTACGAAATCTCATCACAAAAGTGAGTTTTTAGCCCAAATCTGAATAAATTTATACTTACATGATCACGATGTAGAGCTGGCAACACATTCGCATATCCAGATTACTCTGATTATGAAGATGACGATGACATCAGCCTCAGTGGGAGTGATCTAGTACAGGATCAGATCATGGGTACACCCATTGAGAGAAATTTACAAATAATTGATTCTCTCTTGGATAGTAATCTTCCTCGCATGGAGACAGAGCTAAATATTATACCTTCAATCTCTAAAAATGATAAGATTGAAAGTATGGTGTCTGAGACCGAAATTCTGGCGGATGAAGAACCAACTGAAGATTTAGAGGATATTACATGGTGTCATGATGAAATTGAAGTTATCCCCAAAAGCAAGGAGCTTGCTCCATCATCTCAGAGTGAGGGTGAAAGACAAGACTCTAAGAAGCCAGACTCACAACATTTAACAAACTTAATAGCTATTCCCGAAGCTAAAGCAATTAAGGAAACTCAAAAACTAGCCAATAACAAGCCCATTGAGAATAGGGCTTGTTTTGAAGCCTCTTCTCAGGTTACTGAAATTGAGGTTGAAGTTGACAAATGTCATACAGAGAATGAAATAAGTGATCTTTCAAAATCCAAAATAAATGAATCAAAACAAATCAAATGTAGAAAACGTAAAGCTGACGTGATATCTGGTAACAGCGAGGATGAGGTTGGAAGTTGTGCTATTAATTCTTTCCCTACTCAAGATTCAATAACTAGCGTATTAGTGGAGCCAAGCCACGAGGGAATTTTCTCTTCTACATATTCAGGCGCTCCACCATCGAAAAGACAAAAGATAGTTGAAAGCTTGGGCTATATTGCCCTAGGAGGCTTCGCAGCAGCCGCAGGTCTCTTTTCTGTACTCGTCGCTACAGCACCTGATTTCTCCTGAATTCAGTCATCCAATACATGAAATCTGGATGCAAATTATTTTCTATGATTTAGGTTGTTATGTTAGTCAGAGGCTAATAATAATTCGTGGGATTTGGTGTGAAATAAGTTATGTGTAGCTGGCTGGCTCTTCGGATTTTTTAATTTATTGGGGCGCTAAGGATAATAGTTCTTGGGGGCTTATTTATGCACAGGTTTCTTTCACTTATTCTTTTGTCTCTCTCTTAAAATTCCTTGACACTACTCTCTACGTGATGCAAATAAAAATTGTAAGCTTTACAACATGATCGATTCAAAAAAGTGTCAGAAAAAAGGTTCATTATAACAGCTATTCTAAAAAAAAGGATGAACAATTATAACGTCCTCCACAGGCGGGTAGGACAGTTCAAAAAATCGTAACAGTCAGTAGTAAATTTACAATGTATCAAAATTACAATATGAAAACAGTGTGTATCTTGCTCTTTGGGCTATGTCCTATGATAAAATCAAAGTACCCCAAGCGCTGTAGCGGCCATCAATATTTCAAAAACCAACTATGAATTGGAAAAAGTATAGAGGCGATTTTGTGTCATACTCGAGAAAGATCATTATTATTTAGGAAAAGGTGATGATAGACCATGTTATTGAGAGAGAGAGAGAGAGAGCATTTTCCCACACAGCTTCTCACCATGCATGGCCAACCAACGCAATATCTTGTCAAAATAAATTAAGCAAGCAACCTTGTAAATCGCCATCAAGAACTTGTAGATAACTTAAGTAGAAAAAATGGCTTTTGGAGAGCTAGATGTGATGAACCAATCAAAAATAAATTCCGGTTCCTTTTAGTAAAGAGTTCCGTTATCACCTCGCAAAGATAGTAGAATATGAGAGTCAAAAACACCAATCAACCAATACACTTGAATCATTAGATCAATAAAGTTTATTATAAAGTGTTATTGAAACATACATGCCAGTCAAAATAATACAGCCAGTTCTGGTTGATTGGATTACTAAGCTATTCAATCAATATTGAAGAATCAATCCACCCAGTCACAGCCAAGTTCGTGAAATGGCTAGCTACTACTAAAATACTTCCTTCAAATTCAAGGAGACAACAAACCACTTGATTCGCAGTCGACCAGATAGTTTTAAAGCCACACACAATCCATCAATCAATACAGAAAACAAAGGTCTCGCTCGACTCTCGTTCGTGCACGAGTCAAAGCTGCATTTAACATCTGAAGCGAGAGGAAATAATTTTTATGAAACCTAAAAGGACGCCAAACAAAAGTGCCAAATCCAAGCAAGATGAGGGAGGATTGATTATATCTGGAACCTAGAAAAATAAGGAATAGATGGCACTTGGTATTTGTTCGAATTCTACTCTACAGTTTTAGCTTCAGTTACCAAAAAGAAGTCGTACAAGAAGATAACACAAGAAACACGTGAATAGGGAATTGTTATAGAAGCAATATTCTATTCAAGAATAGAAGGAAGATTCATTCGTCTTCTGGTAATTTTCAAAAGGCGAGAGAGAATCTTCGGAGTTTATGGTTTGATTTAAATACTCCCAACGATGGATGTATACATGACGTCTTCAAATTGATGGACATGTATGTAATGGGATCGGATAAAACTGGTTGCGAGACGTTTTTATTTCAGAGACTGTTTGTTACTTTTTGATGGGCAAGAAATTCATTTTATAAAATGGGAGTTAAAATCAGATATACGTTGCGTTGTCTTTGTGAACCATCCATCTCATACATCCCATATTCTCCAGCCCTTTTTTTTAACCTGTTTTTTAGTTTTTTAACTTGTTTTTCGCCTTTTAAATCTCGAAAAACAATAATTACATTCAACAAGAATTTTTTTCTGATATTTGTGTTTTTCGTTTTAATAAAAAGAATATTGAACAGATTAATAAAAAGCTGAGCTCGACACCTGTGTGATTCGAACACACGCTCCCGAAGGAAATGCCTATTTGCTTCCCCTTTGTATGAGATAGCAGGGCATCGCGTTAACCACTCCGCCAAAGTGCCTTGTATTTCAAAATGAAACTATATATATAAACAAATACATGTTTATGGACAATTATTTTCGGGACTGTTGAATAGAGATCGGTTACACAATCCTTAATTAAGCCTAGGCTTTTATGCGACATAATTTATGTTGCTCAATACATATACTTCTTGAAGAAACTCAGCACTTGTTGCGCACTGGACTGACCGTTAACTAGAAACCACAAAGATCACAGTAAGATTTGTAAGTTCCCGTTACATTTATCTAATATTTACACTCTGCTATCTTCCCATAAAATTATTAAGCTTAAAACAGGTGTTTTTTTATGAACAGCTCAGTAAATTTGAAAATCACTAGGATAACCACTATATACTGACTGCATCTCAAAATGAAGTGGGAAGTAGTGAAAACAAAAAGTTTGTTGAATTGCCTTAGAACACAAATGTTACAGATTATGGATTATAACATGCTCATAGCCAAGAGATTAATAATACCGCCTTCTACAGGTTAAGAATGGAGCCTCAAGATAACTAAATTTATTCCTCGTGTTATTCTATCATTCGAACTTGAATCTTTTTCATAATTGAAGTGAATAATTGTATTAAATGTTTTGTGATTTTGTGATTTTATGGTTGTCTCAATGATCAGTCATGCTCACATCTCAAACGTGTAAAGCGATGCAAAGGTCGACGGCCCACTACAAAAAATAACCAACTGAAAACGATTCAAAAAAAAAAAAAAGTTAAGATCAAATTATGAGATCAAAACTCAGAATTAGTTAATTTTTAATTATGATTTTATTTTATTCAAAGGTCAATCAATCTAATTGACTGCTGCATACATACATACATGAAAAATTGAAATATGATTGGAAAATACACAACACAAACGAAATAATGAGACAATCCGGAGAAAAAGTCGAAAGCAACCCAGTATAGGAGGTTGCCGGTGTACAATTGTTGAGTAACAGAAAAATCCAAGAAAAGCTGGGGGGAAAGTTTGAGAAAGCTAAAAAATCCCGTGTGAACACATTGTCACAAAGGAAAACATCTACACTCCCACAGTGGCTCTTAATTTTGTTCTTCATTATAAAATTTTCAAGTCAATACGAACGAACCATGGGCACAATCTAACATCAACTAGCCCTCGAGTTAAATTAGAGACTCTTGAGTCACCAGGAGACCTGACCGGCTAAGTGTATTACATCCCAGGCTAGTTTAAGCCTTCCACTGGCCCATATGAATAATTATTTCCAACTAGATCTCAAGAAAATTGCAAAGCACGATGCCAATAACATCAAACCAAGGGCCAATGTTAGCGGACCAGCATGGAACTTCTGGATTTGCAAGTCAGTAGCTAGACAAAATTTCTAAACATTTATACTTTGATAACTCCTGATATTTGGTAGGAATACCTTTTAATAATGGTTTTACAACTTTTAAAACACGTAAATTTGTCTATAAGGATTGCTAAAGCCACAAAGAGAAAATCACATCGCCTTCTCGAATTACCATTTTTACTATCATAATGGAAACCATACTGGTGAGAACTGAAGTTTCGCTGTTAAGAAATGCACACAATTAGCCATCTGCATTATCACTAAACTTACCAGATTTTACATTTCCAACTTCTTGACGTTCACCTACTACGGAATGCTATGTTTTTTAATGTTTAAATAAATTTCTAGTATATAGTGCAAGTCCTGAGTCCTTTTTTCAATTCAAATTAAAATGATTGCACATGAGGAGTTTATCCATTGATTATAAAATAAACCCATATAAAATAAATATACTTATGACAAATTGAACGCCATACCTGAACAATACTCTAACTTCTACCACCATGTACTTATTTTTCCTTCCGTAAGTCAACATTTACCAATAATGTGGCTACAATAGCTCTTGAACTTTCATTATTTCTCTTTTTAAGACTTACAAAGCTATCTTCATCACTTCAGGTATGAGCTGCGCAACCTCTTCAGGAGTACTTATCACAAAAGGCTTTAATAATTGGATATCAGTGATCAGCTCTGGTTGTATGGTGGCAAAGTGAACACCATAATCACTCAAACACTCATTGATCAGTCTTTTCCGATGCTCAAATCCTTCCAATGTATTATCACTGATCAGTACACATACAGATGCCAGGGTCTGCTCGTAATTAAGACTCCAGACACGCAAGTTATGCACAGCAATAACGCCTGGGATCTTTTCCAGATCTATTTTGACTTTATCGATTCGTAAGTCAGCCGGCGCACTCTCCAATAAAATCAACCCTGAGCTCTTGCAGATAGGTATGGCGGTGGCAAGGATCATGATAGCTATGGCCGTTGAAACGATGGGATCCGCGTAGTAACGTGCCGAGTTGGATCCTTTCCAGATAACGAGGGCGGCAAATATTATACCAATGTTGTTAATTGCATCACCAACCATGTGGGCGATTATTGCCATCATGCCTAAATCATGGCCATGGTTATGGCAATGATCACAACCATGGTGGAGATGTTTGGGGTTTGAAACGGAATTCTCGGAAGTTTGCCGACTCTAGAGATGGAAAAGTATTAACGGAAGGCTTAAACGTCAGAGCGTGCAATTTCCAGTGTACAGCGTCTAACAATGGAAGCTTTAAAGGAAGTAGTAACCAAAAACTGAGTTTCCAAACTCACCATAGAATTGCACCGTGAGTCCATCGATGCATTGGTAGGACTTGGACTTTTGAAATGATGGTGGTGGTGGTGGTGGTGACTATGGTCATGATCTACTCCAAGTCAGTCCACTATTTCTAAGCCCAAAATCTAACTTCATCACTCGTACCATAAAGAAACAATACCGAGACAATATTCATCGTCAAGCCGATAGATCCAATTACGAGGACTAACTTTGCATTCTTGATATCTATGATTTCCAGTTAGCATCAGTAATCTGATTGGTGATACTGAAAGAAGGGACACCATGAACCTATTATGAAGAGTAACTTACGTTGTAATGAAATAAAACGTTCGATACTTTGAAGAAACGTGCCGATACCGAGTGCCAACAAAAAAACGGCATTAAAGAAGGCGCCGAGGACTTGTGCCCGTTGCCAGCCAAAAGAAAGATATGAGGGGTGAGCATGACCTTCAGAAAGCTTCTTGATGTCAACAAGAATCTCTGAAGTTGAAGAAGAGGCTTGGGTCCCTGAATTTATTTTATTAACTAGATAAAACTTACATGGATGGCCGTCAGGGCGACGACGAATCCCAAGAGGTCATTGAGCTTTATATACACCAAGTAAGTTAATGGTTAATGGATCCATGACATCATCATCAATGATAAGCTGTCAAAGGTGGAACAAAATGTGCCGGGTATGAAGTATGAAGAGTATAAAGTGTGTAACTCACGCAGTGGAATGCGTCGGCGACAAGGGCAAGCGAGCGAGTGTAAAATCCAGCTGTTTATTTCAGGGATCTGGTTAGCACACAGCAGTAGGAAATATGAGTGGAAACCTCTTATATCAGCCAAGTGTCTCCGCCGCTCCATCTCGTATTGAAGAGAGAAGTGTGACATGTAGGAAACCAACCTGAGATCTCGGCCACAAAAAAGCTGGAATAGATTGCAATAATAATCAAAAGACGATTGCTCTTTTTTAGGGCCATGATGTCGAAAACGCTTTAATATTTTAAAAAGAAAAAAAAAAAGGAGAAAGAGAGCTGAAGGGAATGAATCTCGATGTCACTGCCAAGCTAGAGAGTAGTCTATACAAAGGCACCTTCATATAGCAGAGAAGGAGTCAAAACCAAGGCATTTTATGAACTGAGTGCACTGGTGCACAACAATAATCTCCGACAGATAACCTGATGTATATCAACGGGTTATGACATATTATCCTATATGCGCCTGGAATCTAGTAAGGCAGGATAGTGCAATTTTATTCATCCTTTCTTCTCCTGCCGCTAGAAAGGAGACGAGGGAAAATTATATATGTATGAGCGGGTGTTTGTAAATGGCCACGTTTGGCCCGTACGAATTTATATTTATCATGCGCATACAAACGAAATGCTCACAATACACAAGTAAAAAAACAAGATGCATTTTAGAACTTTGCATTTATCTCTGTATGGGTGCATGTCAATTATGCTTGGGAACTTTAATACAAGCCAAACGTGCGCCCTAAAGAATCCAAGATAGTGACACTTAATTTTAAACAGCGGCTAAATTCTTATTTCCAACGTAAAGCACAATAAGTAACATGGCATCATTCCGAAGAAAGAGGGTTTTTTTAAAAAAACCATCTACAATAATTTTAACAATCTTGATCACTACGTACTGCAGTACTGTCATGAATTCAAGTGAGTTTGTTGATTTCTAGATCATGATCTTTGTCATATCGACACCGACCAGTAGTTTAATCGACGGATAATAAAACTACAGAACAGCAAGGAATTCATTCGATTAGAGTAAGCGTTGATATAGTTATGCTCGACACGAGACAATAACGTGCCGCTTCAGACTTTTTTAAAAAAAATCAGATAACATGCGAATTAAAGTTAAGTCTGCGGTCAGGCGATAATTTTTTGAGGAATTACGAAACGCATAAAAAGGAGATAATGACTCCCATTGGTCCCAATTTTTTCAAAGTTGAAATATTTTTTGCCAGCGTGTATTATATCATAAAACGCACAGAAACCGACGCTTCATAGTATTTTAAAGATATGGTGATCATAGGAAAAATGTAGTGCTAACGCAAAACTCATCGATACAGTGAGCTAGAAAACAAATTATAATGGCTCTTGCATCATTATCAATGATCAAACGCAGCATACATCTATTACTGCGTGATATCAATCACATATGTATATGCGCAATTGAAGACGCACCTTTTCTGTGGATCTCCAAAAGTAAATATGTAATTTCATCCTAAAGATCAGCCATTATGATGAGATTTAAGCCACTCTCCATAATTGTAGAGGCTAACATTCATTGGCAAGGCAATGTACCTTTCAGCACCACAGTGATCGAGTAGATATGGTTGGTCAATTTAGCGTACGACCAATTTTTGTTGATAATGACAGGTTACCTTGACGTCGTTGGAATTCAAACTAATGATGCTTTGAGTTTGAGTAACAAAGGCATTATTTATAAACTAAGAAAATAAAAAGTTAAAGTTAACAGGAAAAGTAAAACAGTCCTTAGATATGAGCGACTGGCCTATTTTCAATTGCTGCATTCTGTCGAGACAAGCCAATGTCATGTCTTAGATAAAACACCCAAGGCGTAAGGTTAAAGCTCGTGACTAACCCTGCCAGACATGACAGTACCCTCAATACAATCTTTAGACTGAGGACTCTCGATGAAAAGATTCTATAGTAGTTGTTCCCGTCTTAAACTTTTTGGTATGAATCTTAATTTAGATATTTCTTGTAAACAAGAGTTTCTAAAGCGACGACCCGCTTTGCATTAGAAAAAAAGAAAAAGTATTTATAAATTATCTTTTAGCAAAAATTCCGATTCAATATAATTGTTTATTTCTCGAATTAGCAACTAAAGCAACACTTTTTTAACTTTAAACTGATGCAATATTTTTATTTCAGTCATGTGCTCTCTTGCCTTGAAGAATTTAATCAGCCCTATGAATTTCCATCGAGAAATTATGGAGTTACAATTACCGTCAACACGTACGCCGGGTTCCTGCATCCCAACGGGCTTCGGTACTGGATATATAGATTTACAACATGATCTCGCATACAATCCTGCTTGAAAAATCGCAATCAATCACATCCAGATATAAACCTGCTGTTATAGAATCGAGCAATCTAAAGGTTGTTCAGAGTTGCACAAGTGAAATCCCTTCTTTCATTACTACCAATCAGGTTGTTGATGCTGACTAGAAATCATAGATATCATGAATGCAAAGCTAGTCCTCGTAATCGGATCTATCGGCTTGACGATGAATCTCGTCTCTGTATTTTTTTTTTCTTCATGGAAAGAATCATAAGGCGAGCTTTAAGACTTCGTAATAGCAGAATGACTTAAAAGATGAAGGCCATAGTCACTACCGTCATGACCACCATTTTATCAAGTATAGAGATATATATTCGATTAGATATATTCAAGCCCTATAATCCGATCTAGAAAGTTCCCGGATAAGACTTATAAATCTTTTGTCTTCCAGAATTGAAATCCTATTCATTTAGTAACAGCTAATAGGTCTAATAGATTCAAAATCAAGTATAGCAAACTACTCGAGCCATTCCTTGAAGAACTCATTTCTTTTTTTGTGAGGCTCAGGCCATAAATTAGTTTTCTTCTGGCCGAATATCTCACATAATGTGCTGAAGTTGTGATGACCAGCCAACGGAATTGATTATTTTGGGGAATTGCTAAATCGCTGTGCGCTAAACCTATTATGGCACACCGCCTTCACAGCCAGCGGAAGGCGTTTTGCTGTTCAAATTAAAATCCGTCGCCCCTAGCATCATACAAACCGCACCACCTTTCAAATTAAAAAGTCGTCTTACGATAAATCGTGTCAATTTTGTGAAATCTTCAAACATTAATCAGAAACTTCAATGTCACTGAACACTTATTTGATATCATCGAGCTTTCAGGAAAGTTGTAATTTATCTCCCTCCAAATTTCTAGTAGTGCATCGCGTACCGTAGCCTACCTTAATTTGAGAGTACTTCTAGGGCTGGGACTCCAATGGTAGACAAACATCATTATCGAAACCGATGATGTCTCACCAGAAATCAATTCATCTGCTTTGTCTAATATTCAACTCTGTCTGGATGATGGACCGCTCCTATAGGTAAAGCACATAAAACGGGCGCATCAAATCTCTATTGCGCCCCCGGATTTAGTTCGGAGTTCATTCTCTGTCGAGATATCTTCGACACCAAGTTATCAAAGTTCAACACTATGGAAGAGTATCTCAACAGGGTCAAACAACTAAGTGATGATCTTAAAGCGAAAGACATGGAACATCCCCGACAAATACTTTTCGCTCGGATCTTAAATAACTTAAGCTCCGATTATTGACCTTTGGCTTCCAGCATTACACAAAGCCTTCGAAATAACAAAGATGCGTTTACTATCGAAACTCTTTTCGCCAACCTACTAGACGAGTCGAAACAACTTAATTTTGAAGATGAAAACCACAATCATGTTTTATTTAAATCTGTTAACAACCATCATTCAAACAACAATTACAATAATTACAATATAACCCGACCGTATAAAGGAAAGAAACTGTAAGAGTTTGAAGGATTTGATTCCTGATTTACTAGGCTCTTCGCTTACTGCTTTGTTTACTTGTCTTGTTTACTTTTTCTCTGTAACCCTAGAAACAGTGATGTATATATATATGAAGTCCGTTAGTTAGATCTCTTCACGCTTTGTCTTCTGTCTACTCTTTTCCTCTTAGTCAATAAAACCTAGATAGTAAATCACGAAATTACTCAGTAAAAAGCCACACCTAAATCGTCAAATTTCCATCATCATCATCAAAACTTTGAAGCACAATGTCACAATCAATACTTGTTTAATTAAAATTCCGAAAAAAAAAATATGGCATTGATTATGGTATCATGTTGATAAATAACAAAATGAGAGAAAAGGTTTGGAAAATGATATTTACGGACCTTTCAAACATATTGATATAAATTTATTAAAACATATCATGTTATGTTTTCAAAATACTATTTTTTTTTCGCTATGGAAAAAATCAAAAAAAAAAAATACTTCATTTTATTTTACTTCAATATTCATTCAAATATCCATATTTAAATATTAATAATTGAGTCTGATGTCGTGCTTTAAAAGTTGATGACGGTAGAAATTAATTCGGTGTTTTTGCTGGGGGTTAATTCCCTTCATATCCAAATGTAGGATAGAAAAAAAAAAGTCTAGGTCTGACTCCCAATTGATTCATGCTCTTACGTACACATTTAGAGAAACACCCCTATGTTACTCGATTTCAAACTTTTTTCCATATTAAAAGTAAAAGATCAATTTGAGACTACTTGTAGTAAATACATAGGACTTACTTAGTTCTAATCCAAAACTGACCGCGGTGGCTTGATAATTTGAAGTAACGCACAACCATCTTCGCATTTGCGTTCAAAGGGGCTGCAATAAAATGGGCCCAAATGTGCCATCAACTGATTTTTAAATTGCTGAACGAATATTATCCATCGCTTAATGGATCGGGTTGACAAAATTAACCACGCTCAGAGTATCGATCTCATTGAAGGTGCAGCAAACTGCAATCTACGTTAAAGGTCATCATTACTTGGAACGGCCAACGCCATAGGGAGGAAGTGCACCATTACGACTATATAATGGCCTATCAAAGAACTTAAAATGTGAGTAGGTAGCTAGTAAAGACTTTGATGAATAGAATTATTGAGTATTTTGATGAAATTGGACTTTTTGTGCTTACGACTGTACCCAAGCAAGGAGTAGACCTTAATCCTGCTTCTTGCCTTAGGCAAGGCCAGGATGCTATCATTAGTGATTCGACAAGCAAGAAGTCACATGCTGCAAAATGGATAGAGACATATCTCATGTCTTTTAAGTCCTGCATCTTGCGGCTGCTGGCTGGATCCTAGGAAGCTTTATACCCACAACTATTATAATGGAAGGCTATGCTGATCTTTTGTTTCTCAATTTTTTGATTTGTCTGTCTTCTGAAGGGAATTTTGTGTAATTGTACCCGATGGTAATTACGAAATAACAACAAGATGGCAAGCTGGTCTTTCTCTCGGATGCCTGGTAGGGTGGATCTTTCGCATTTGTACGAGTGCCATTGTTGTAAATTAGCTCATTTATCGTAAAACGATAATTGTTTCTCTCTCTTGGCATTAGTTGCTTTCAATGACACCCTTTTCTCTCAAAACTTGTGGATGATTTTGGTTGGCGTGGCTCTTTACGGAATACCGTTAGGTATCTTTCAGACACTGAGCTACACCTATACTTCGAATATTTGTCTAATAAAACTTTGCCCTTTTTCAACCACGTATATAAACGTGTGTTGACTTATTAGAAAAGTAGCAAGGAGCACTGACCAATGGGTTTATATTATAGTATTACATTTTCTCTCCAGTGGATCCTCCATACTCCTATTGCCATTTCTATATTCTTTGCTCCAGATCCACCATGGCATGTTTGCCCAAGAAATGCCTAAAGCTTCAATTCATGTTTCCAAACTTACAATTCTATCAAGTTGTTGATTCGTCACGGCCGAGAGGGTGATTCAAATGAAACTTTTACTCGTGACAAGGCTGAAGTATGCACCTCATAGATTCTTCGTCGATGTTATTGATTGTTAGGGGCTGTACCTGTGTATTGGGGCTGAGCTTGTTTGTGGCTGAGCCCAGCCTCTGTTGTTTGTTTATTTACTTTCAAGCCATGTTACTTAGGTTGGGACCTCAACAAATAAATTTGGTTCCTTGTATATAATCTCAGTCTTTATATAACTTTCCTTTCCCTTGGATGGTCTAACTCCTTATTGTGGCATTGTTCGCGTGCATTAGCCGTCTTACTTTCAGGCCGTCACACTGATATGGCTAGCTCTTTTGCTCATCTGTCTAAGTCCTATGTTTTGAATTATAAAAATTCTGCTCTCGAGGTAAACTGTTAAATGAGAGTCATAGGAAGTCATCTCAGATGACTTGGAGAAGGACCTAGCGGAGGGTGCTGACTTCCTAGACTGTTTCTAAAATGCCGATGTGCATCACATGAATCACTCAAAGTTTATGTGTGAATACATTACTAGACTACTCTACCTGCTTCTCTGTACAGGCCGGTCTTACTAGCCAAACGGAATTTAACATGTCTCTGAGCCAATAAGGCATTAGTATTGTCAGCACCTTCTTCTCCTGGTATCTGATGTACATGTTTAAACGTCTAAAGCAAAAATATAGATCTGATGCTCCAATATTCTTTAAAATTGTCATATTTAAATATTAACAATTGAGTCTGATGTTTTGCTTTAGCCGGATGGGGTCTCTTTTTTTCTTTTTTTTAATCCTCTTCATGATGAAGTGTACAGGATTTGACAAGTCGAAGACGACGGCGGGATGGGTAATTGTAAGTTTACTATTGCATTTTACCATTATTTGACACAACAGTGGGCTTAGATATTCGGTGCTTCGTGTCTGAAATTCTATGAACTCGCCGGAAGAACAAGACAGTTTGGCTCTGGCAAGCTGTATTGTGCAAATACACTGAGTTATTTGATAGTGCCGTTCATGCTGAGTCTCTTAGCATTGGATTAGAGCGTAAAATCAGGTTTTCCCTGGGAGGTATTTGTCTCATGTTTTTATAATGAACTGTATTTTGTCTCTAAGCCATCCGAGCGAATAATAGAATATAAACATGAAAGGCTTAGTGGAAAGCGGGCCCCGACTTATAGAATTTCCATGGTATGCTTAATTGTACTTGTTACTTCCCTGTTTATTAAAAGAAATTGTCTTCCTATAGCGCTCGTTGTTCCATGGTGTTGTCTCAAACTCAATTATACTCGCCACTGCCTTTAAACAAAAGACCGCGATATTTCCAAGGAATATTCACATGAGCGAGTTACGGCGTGAGTAACCCTTGCAGTTCAATTCCAAAAAGTTTTAAAGGATGGAGTTGTTCGCAAATGAAATTGTAGAATGATAAATTCACAATACACGTTAGAATATGATGTTGGCTCTATTTCTCTCACTCTCTCTCTCTTCAATTATCATCCCACCCTCCGTCCTCAGAACCACTATATCAAAAAACTCTCTAGTCTTTAAAGTCTGGCATCTAACCCATTATAAATTATAATCACCAAGCCTTCCAATGGCCAGATCACTCGCTTTATGGAGCTTATACATACACAATAATCAATTCTAGCATGTCTTGCCAAACCGTTAAACAAGGAAAAAAAACTCTCCCGGTTTACCGATTCCTGTCCATGTGGATGTAAGTGAGACCTTGGCTCTACCTATCTAATTCCCCCAAAAATTGTATGAATGCTTTAATAACTAGTTAGCTAGCTAGAGCTTAAAGCCACTAGGATGGACAAAAAAACTCCTCAGATAGGAAGGGACATATTGAATTGAGCAAAAGGGAATTAGAGACATTTCCAATTTAGTTATATTGAGGGTGAATACTCAGCCCTTAAGGTTTGCATATCTAGATATCTATATCCTTGTTTTCAGCATCTCTGCCAATCAGCTTCCAACTTTACGAAACGAATCAATCAAATCCTAGCCATCCCTCATCATCCTAGTCGGCTTTAACATTAATTCAATCTAGTCCAAGTTAATTAAACTCTAGTCATCCCTCAACCCAATTAAGTCTCAGAGGAGAGGTAATTAGAAGTCTAATATATAATTTTGTGTATCTATAAGTAAATCTGAACTTGACTTTGTTTAGCCCCTCGGTGCTCAAGAAGCCTTTCACAGGCGATGATACATGATACCAAAGATACAAGTGGAATCTAGAGTGAGTTTATAATTTTCATTACAAATAAAATTCAATCTTTTTGCTGTCTTTGAAGTGCATCATCTATCGGGGGTTATTGAGGTAATTCTCTTATATTTTATCTACGAAAAAAGAGAAATCGATGTAAATTTAAAACTTATTTGAGGTGGTGTAGAGCACCAACTTATAGACCATCGCCCGACGGAAAATTCCACCGGTTTCACCCAGAGTGGCTGTTTAGAGTAGAAGCTGTTTGAAGCCAGGTTGTGAAAGACAAACGCTTCACTGGTAATTAGTTCATTTCATACTGCTCAGGATCGAGACAATGTAGCTAAATTTCTTTTAGGAAATATCCAGAAATTATGTCCACTGTTATTGCGTATATTACAACAGCATCTTTACTGTAGATGCGTATGCTCAACCAATTCGAAGAATGAAGGATTACGACGTGTGAAGTGTTGGCCCACACGCATTAGAGCTATCACTAAATTTTAGACCTGCTGCTGATAGGGGAGATATTAGCCATATGCTTGTTGTATTTGACCCAATTTATCTGCAAATTCTGGCGTCTCTAGAGGTGGAATAGGAATAGGTGGCATACCTCCTGGTTGAACTAATCAACAAACTACATCAAAGTCATAAGTCTTGAGTACTTGTGCGCTCTCTTGCTTTGCCTTAATATTGTGATTACAGGGCAACCCATAGACGGAGTAAACGAATTAGTAAATGGTCCTTGTATTGGCACTAAAGACTTAAGATATCATTCACACGCCAGAATAATAGCGTGGCGTGAAATGTTTCTATCGATGTTTTCCCATAGAGTTTTATTATTAACCGAATTATCGTGGGTTCTCTCATAATTACTGTTTAGACTTAGGGAGCGTTCTTGTTTGTCACATCCTCTCTCAAGCTTCATACATGCAGAAACTTGAAGCCAATACTTAAAGACTGCATGTGCTTCTTCAACTATTGATGTTGAAAATGACTTAAATGCCTCACATGACGAGTAAAAGTAACAGAAAATCTCTCCTTATACCGAAGCCAAAAAAACTCTTTCTCAAATCAATTCACATGGATACTCAAGCCGTTCATTATATTCTTCAACTATAAGTGATTAAAATGGCTTGCTAGTGACCCACGAAATCTTTCCAACAGTCTTCTGACCCGAATAATGAGCGATTTTTAAGGGTTATTTTTTTGTTAGTATGCCAAAAGCATAGCAAAGGATTCGAACGAGGAAATACTGCACTTAAAGTATTCAGTACCACTAGTTCACGATCGTTAAAAAAACAGAGTAATCGTAGTTAATCCTATGTGTGACAAAGTATTTTTTTTAACTCGTACATTGCCCACGAGTAGAACTCTTCGTTTTTGAATCGTAAAAAGCATTGGAAAAATTCAGATGTCTTTTTAGTGGCTGTTATATCTACTCTATGCAACAATGGTATCAGATATCTATTTGTCCTATACGTGCAAGTCATCAGGAAGATCTTGTTTGCCGTATGTTTTCTAATAGCTGATAATACTGGCGTTGGACCGATGAAAAAGGCCATTCAACTTATCAGACTGGTCTCGGATTAGAGAATGCCACATATATGTCATGATTCACTAACATGTATAACAGAGTCTCTCCCTGATTTCTGCCACACGGCATTTATACTTTCTAAATATTTTGAATTTCCCGAGTCGCCGAGATATTTGTGGAATTATTTTCTCTTAGAGCACTTATATTGGTCCAAGGCTTTGCTCCGACGCTGCTTAATCTATCAACAGTTTCCATTTCGATATCTGACATGGTTCTTGCAATCGGAAACGTATCTACATTTTCCATGGGATTTTGTATAGATGATGTAGCTGTGTCTACATGTTCTCTGTTTCCAGGGTAACACACAGCTAACAATTGAAGAAAATAATACACTGAGTTTAAGGGCCAGTAGCAGGTCAGTAGGACGTAAGGGATGACTGAGGTTTAAAGAACGCTAACTGGGATTAATGAGGGATGGCTAGGATTTAATTGATTTGTTTAGTGAAATTCGAAGCTGAATGGGTTGAATATGAAAGACAAGGGTACGGCAGGAAGCTAGATTCACAAAACCTTAGGGCCAAATATACTTTCCCTTAATTATATCAGGAGAAACCTAGTCCTCTTATGATCTTTATCCCTTGCAGCTCCAAGTATTAGGAATAGGCATAAGTCGTCTTTTAAGACATAGTCAAATGATTTGATGGGTTGGTCATGTGATTGGTTTTTATGGGAAGGAAACGCACGGCTCATGGTAAAGTGATTCATGCATTTGACAATTTTACTGTTAACGTAATTCACGGAATAATTATATTTTTAAGAGTTATCAATTATTTTTTTTCAATTGATAAAATAATGTATGGATATACCGATAGATAATTTTATACATGTATATCCCTTATCAAATGTTTTCTTGAAATGTGTAAGTGTGTGCGTTTAAAACTCCAAATATACTCCTTTTTTCAAGAAAACAGATATCAAAACAATTCAGTAAACCATGTAAATCCTGAAACCTTTTACCTGCTAACCACTCCTTTAGAAAATAAATTTATAATTTAACAAAAAACCCAAAATGCGCAAGACACCTCGTCACCATTGACTTGTTGGAACCCCTAAAACGCCTGAGTTAAACTTAAGAATAACTTAACATAAAAAGTTGCCGTGATTTGGAGGGTATCGAATAGATGATTGAAATATACCTGCTTAACACCTGACATGCCCCAATAATATTAATTTCAAATTATACCTGCTGCGTACCGTTTAATTAAGATTGCTTAAGCTTTTTAGCATAGGAGATCTATAGCTAGATATGATTTTGATTTTCATGTTTTGTCTCGCAAGTGTCAGAGTTGAGAGAGTAAGAGTTCGAGTCAAATTTCATGACGCCATTCGTTTCTGATATAAGAGACTCAGGAATTTGAGACAACAACAGAGTAAAAGTCCTCTACTTTTTGCTGATAAAACCACTCTCCCCAAACCTGCCAATGCAAGACACCTAGATGAGCTATTCTCGTTGCCATCTCCAAAATGTCTTCATTTGGGCCCGTTTGATTTAAGGCTCGATGCCGTACTTTAGGCGCTGTTGCCGCTTCGAAAATCTGAAATGTAGTTTTTGGTGTGTATGACTCAACCAGACGATGTAATTCTGGCAATAATTTAGAGACCACACAATTTTCAACAACCCGAAAAACTCGAGATCGAGTTTCGGACAGGTGCCATGATAAATGTTTCTCGAACTTTTGTAATTGAGTGAATGGGGTATTTGTTGAACGTAAAACTTGTAGCGCTAGATCTGGAGCAAGTTTGTGCCACTTTTGAATAGGATTAGAGGGGCTAGAAGAAGATGCCAGTATTGCTAAAAGAGAAGATCGTAATACTGCGGTTGATTCGGTGGCAGGCTGAGAGAAAAGGAAACGTGTTTGATTACATGTATCTGGTATAGAAGGAATAGGAGATGGTGATGAGCTTGGACTTGGGCTTGACTGATTAGAGCTGACTGACATTTGGTCAGTTCTTGACATAAACATACGAAAGCTAGTTTGATCACGCTCAAGCTTTCGACTTTTAAAGTTTTGTCGGAGTTGAGATGAGAAGTCATGTGAATGTGGTAAAGATGGGGAGGAAAGTTTATTGGATTCTTCGGGTGAAGAAGGTCGAAAAAGTGGTGAAGATGTGAATGAGGTATTTGGAGTGTCGTCGATAAGAAGTCGTGATTCGTAAGTTGTGTTACTCGATGCATTTAAGCAGTGGTAATGAAACATACAAACTTCCAGGTTAATTAGGTCAAGCATATCAGATCGAAGCTTCATTAGACGCTCCTCGTCAAATAGAAACGTATGAGGAATTGCTTCCAATTCATTAGTAGGGAGAACTAGATTAACTAATGCTCTCATAAAATTCCAAGGATTTCCTCTAGAGTGTCTTAAGTTCTCAAGAGATGGATGACTAGGTATATTGCAAGAGCGTTGGTACCAATCATGAGCACGGGTAGCGTCAAGTCTTCCTACTTTGATTTTCCTTGCGAAGAACTTTTGTTCGAACTCTACCGTATTATCAATCAAAGCCGGACGTAAACAGCGAATTTGATGATTTGCAATATCCTATTAAATAGTTAATAGTGTACATCATTAATAACAATGTATGAGACGCATACCAGCTTCATAGCCTCCAAAACGGCAAGGAGACTCTTAATTCCAGTTACTAAGAGTCCCACGTCATAATTCCGGTCTCCATCACTTAGTTGTTGAGCCATCTCATCTACCCAACTATCTCTCATAGGAGCACAATGACTTTTCAATAATTGAGAAAGCCACTGAGCTAATTTTGGCATATCAGCAACCCCCTTTCGAAATTGTTGCATTAGTAATTCAACGTTGAAAGATTCATCGATAGAAGCACAATCTTGAGGAGGCACTAGGGTTTCTAAAATTGCACGAATAGCTTTCAGCGTTGCAGGCAAGCACCATTCTGTATTTCCATGTTCACTGTCAAATTGATCGCGATTAAGCAGAAATTCCTGCAGCTTTCTTCGCATCGTTTCCCAAAACTCATGGCCTTTCTGTGCTTTCCTTTTCCCCTTATCGCCGTCAAGGTTGGGCCTGAAATGGAGGTCAGGATCAAAGTTGATGTCGTGCCTTAATTTTGGGTTATTTATAATCTTCGTTACATCGAGTTCACTCAAAGTCACTTTAGTCACCGGAGGTTCTAATGATGGCATTCTCTCCCTTGAGCTCGACCGATTACTTTGTTCTATTGAGCCAGCAAAAATACGTTGACTTCTAGGATGAGGGTTTCCGACCACTTTGTCCCTGTGTGACCCAGAAACATATGTCTGATCTTCCATACATCGCTCGAGAGAAGACTGTCTGCCATGCTCGTTTCCTGATGACTTAGGTCCAGCAGGACCAGAGTCGGTACCGTCTGAGGGATTGGAATGACCATTTGTTGTAGCTGTAATACTATTTTCCCGCTGTCTCTTGTTGGCGTCTGACTCCATGTTTCCCCTTCCCTTTCTTTTCCTTTTTTTTCCACTCGACAGCCTCACTCAATGTTTCTGGTAATGGAACGATTCAGTCTTCAATGTTATCTTTTCCAGAGCCACGGTGAATAGAGAATCCAAGGAATTCTTCTAAAGAATGACATTAGTAAAATATCCTCTCATGGATCAATGAAAAACCTGGACCAAAATTTAACCGCAACGAATGATTTGTTTGAAAAGGCTTTCATACTGTTCAACTAGACTGACTTTGCAACGTACCTCAGTAATACTTTTTTCCCAACAACTTATATTCTTCTCAGAAGCTGTGTAATAACAACGACGACAACTTTGTATTTGCGCAATAGAGTGAAAGTCCTACTGAAAGAGAATCGATTGCAAAGTATGCTAGAGAGATAGATTAAGCTTTTGGTGTGAAGCAATCAATGACATGCTCAGGGTATGCGATTGAACAAGATAACTCAATGAATTTTCGGCCAGGGGGGTGGGTGGGGGTGGGGGGTTTGAGTTGGGGAGGAGGAGCAGGAGGAAGGTTAGGCGGATACCATAAGCTCGAGATACGGAGTCGATAACTTTGAAAACAAACAGACAATGACGAAAGGTTGGTGTGTTAGAGGAACGAGAATAGACGAGATTCAGTGGTGAAATGAGACGATGTGCGTTGGAATGTCTGCGATCCAGACATTCCAAGTTGCAGAATGCGGCTTTGCGAGTTGCCTTGACCCCAAATCCAATGCGTCGGATAGTGTGTGGGTGTATGGATGGATTGATGGATTTGGAGGGGAGGAGGGATGAAGGGGTGCCCAGTCAAGGGTTTGGTCGTTTTAGTTGCTTCTAGTGGTGGTTGATGTTGCTGCTTCTACAGCTGCTGCCTGCTGGCTGCAGTGGACTCGGATGATTTTGGAAGGGGGTGAGCGAGTGGGCGAGTAGGCGAGTGAGCGGTGGTGGAGAAGGAGTAGTGGAGGCAGTAGGGACGGGGGGAGGGGAGGCTGGCTCGCTAGTGGTGGGATGAGAACGTATTACCTACGACACGACTACTTACTGCCACTTATTGCATATAGGGAGTATACATACATGATATTACTAACACCATTTTAACTAGTTCTTTTCACTATGGCCCCGAGTGATTAACTGCATACTTGCTGTATGTGGATTACAGAGGAACCACAGGAGGCGGGGAAGAGGATGATGATTATGAGTAAGTAAGTATCGGAGAGGATTACGCCTGACATAAACGAGGGAGGCTAAGAAATTGCCGTACCGCGATGCAAGGCTGGCTAGCTATCACGCAAGGCTGACAAAAACACCGGCAAGATGGATAAATTGGCGCCGCCGCACGCAAGTAAGGAAGACAAACTACTCTTAGTTTAACAACAACACCAGTCTATCATCATCAGGGCATTTCCTTCTTTCGTGTCAGCTGGAGTTAGTCCCAAGTCATGCCGGGCAATGCCGAGGCGATCCTCGCTCTATGAAGATCCCGGACCTATTTGTAGAATTCCTACCACATAAATCATAATGCTTTGCTTGCTGAGAGCAGATTACATCTCGCTTCTCCTTCCCTCCCGGATCGCCACGATGTTGTCACTCAAATACCACATTTTGTCGCAGCGCATGTGTCAGAGAGTCACTAATTCGCTACTAACGCGCTTGATATGCACACATACACCACCACATTGTCATCATCATCATATTAGTATAGTAATGATTTTATACACATACAGGCAAGCAGAATATCATAAATCTACATTGACAGAGCAGTACATACGATAGATAGTTCATTCATTCTAGCTAATTCAGTTAGTCCTATTACATTGTTGAGTATCATGAATATCACCTTGCCCAATTCATTTGTGTCTACCACTAATTAATGCATGGTGACCGTGATGAAAATTCAGTAAGGGGCTGATGTGATGTTCCTTCAAACGTCCATAATTTGACAAATGTGTATCAATCTATCTTCTCACTGCATTCATCTCCCTCCTGTATATAAATAAATACTTAAAATTAACGGTCGATGAAACCATGGAGTTCGCAATTTTTAATATACGCGCCTTGATCAATTTCTTATTCGTGCTTTTGGGAGAAAAGAAAACATGAATGAGTAATTAGTGGCATATCAATAGAAACACACCCTTTGGAAAATTCACGTGAATGGAACTGGACAAACGCTACGAAGCTCTCTCGGGCGTGCAATGTTGCAAGGCGGATGAACTAAATGGATCAAGCGGCTCAATATCAATCTGTGCACAGCTAACAACGTAACCATCTAACCATCTTACTTTCACCCACTGTCTGAGATGCTCGAGATAGAGACGGATGGTACGCGCCCATGCATTCGCAGCGAAGCTGGTAAGAGATAATTACTTATTCTCATCTTAATTATGATACGAAGTTAGACAATACAATATATATGCACTTTTTGTTTAGGTAAATGAATGTAATACATACATTCATACATACACTCAGTTCATATATACATATTTGAAATAAAATAAATGTATCGTATTCGCGCGCTGTCACCTATCCAATATTAGATAAGTCCGGGGTTGGCTGGACCGCTCTTGCCCGTGTGCCAGTGAGTCGTTCAGTCAGCTAACTAGTCAATTTGCCTGCCTGCAAATAATCATGTTTCCTACCGTCCTCCTTGAGACTAGAGCGGTCGGTGTAGGAGCTACTATGTGTGAGGAAAAAGACGAGGCAAATGCACGCAAATTGGATATTTAGTTCGTTCGAGAACAAACAATCTAGGGATACGCCTGAGTCAGCCGATGATGGAACATGTAAACAACTAGATTCTCAATCTGTCTTTCTGTTGTTTTTCTGATTTATTTTTAGTCAGGGGAATGAGAATGGAATGGTCATGATTTGCTGTCTTACTACCTGAGCAGTGACCGAGGAAAAGTATCTAGTCTTTCCTGGCCAATTTAGACTGTACCTTGGGAAAAGTCGGCAATAGATGGATGTAAGGTCCTGTCCCATAAATAACGTACAGCCGAGATTTACGTAGGGGTATTCCGGTATTCTCTATGTAAATTTATTTTTACCTAAGCCTAATTTGGGCGAGAACTGCTGCAAAGAAAACTCGAGATTGTAACCTTCCCTACTTTGGTGTTATCGACTCTCAAACAGCCTTAACGATCGATCACATGAAGAGAGACGTAAGATTTATACTTTTCGTTTACTACAACCAACCTGTATTCAGAAAGTGTTGGAATTTAGATGACTTTCCCTTCATGACATTCCGATGGTCCGCCATTATAAAGACTCAGACACGCTGATTTCGTGTTAACTGATATTTCAAAAAGGTAAAGATGAAGAATTCCGAGATTTATTCATTATTTGAGGGAGGAAAATTTGGGTCTGGTTCCAATAAAAGTGAAAGGGAAAATATACTTAGCACACCATGAATGAGAGTTGAGTCGAAGATTAAGAAGAACGTTACGAGGATTAAAGCAACGAGCAGAACGAATTTTTACCAAAGGTTCTTTGAGAAACGTCAATTGGCGCTAATTCCTTAACAAGATCATCTTTTAAGTATAATTTTTATACCCCTTCACTAATCTTGGCTGTACTCATGTACTTATGGGACCGAACTGCAAGTGTGGGTGGGCAACAAATCCTTTGCTTTTTATATTCTTAAGTTTATCATCCATAATCAAAGCTGTAAACTTATGCTTAAATACAGTGATGGAGATAAAAAGTTAAAAATAGGTAGGGAGATCTCACACGTCCTGTTCCGCCCCGCCCCCTCTGTAACATCAACATCACTCATCACGAAAGAAACATCCAATTATGTATAATTCTGTATCATTTTCCATGATTCGGTGTCTGTCTTTATAGTTCCTTGGAACATCGATTATCATTACTTCTCAATACAAGTTTTATGATGATGACACATTAAAAATACAGCTATGGTCAGATATGACTTAGAAAAGACAAGTCTAATTAAAATAATGTATCTTTGGAAAGAAATGTTACCAATCTTACAAGTACTTGGATCCTACTAAGAGCAGGACTATGAAGAAACTCAATCGCAGATCAAGAAACATTCATGTACAATGAGATCTCGAGCTGTTGAGTAGATTTCAATACCGAACACAGTATGCTTCATACTACACTATATGTTATATCCAAAGAATAAACACTCGTTTGATTCTAAACAGTACTTTGCATCATGATGAAATAGTAGTGTCGGAAAGCACAAAATGCGAATTCTATTTTCCTCAAAGCAAGCCTTAAGTAAAATGACAACATTTGGGGGTTTGAAAATGATTAGAATTATAATATTAATCTTTCAAGAAGTAAATAAATAACCAGACAACGCAGCGCGACATATCAGAATTTAGGAAGAGCGTGATATATAAAAACTAGACAGTTATTTCTCTGCGAGAGGATGCAAGGAATAAGATAGCGGGTAATAAAATCGCCCTGAAAAAATTGACACTTCATATAAATGTGAATCAAAAGGAGACAGTTGAAGAGGAGTAGTTTTGGAGAACAATTTTTTGTTATCCGGCTTAAATACATTTCTTACCTATCCCCTCGTTACGGACAATTAACAATCCTTGAATGGAAAATTCTTCTTTTATTCTCAAATTTTTTTCAGGATACTCCAGCCGTTACTACGTGGAGATACCGGGTAGTAGGATCTGATGCCCGGCATCGGTTGAGGTGATGATGTTCGAAATATTCTACAAATGATGTTTATCAAAAAAAAGCTGGCGAGCTTATAATAGGGTCTTCTTCTAATGATAGAACTATTTGAACTTGTGAAAGAAACTCAATTATATTGTTAACATAACCAATCGGTAAGTAAGGGGTGGTCATCATGGTTCTAGGTCTACTGCAATTATATTCACTACTATTCAAAAGATAACCCTGTAGGATGTACAATACACATGAGAAAAGAAGTTATTGAGAGATTTTATCTTAAACTCACGGTAAAACCAAAATTTCTTCGACTTCTAAGCTCTCCTGAAGCTGTCTTTTCATTTTTAATAGGATCTTGGAAGCTATAGTGTCCCAAGACACTGGGACGAGGAATGAAAAGATTTCGGATGAAAAATGGCTAGCCATCTAATCTCGATGTTTAAGTATTAGCTATTGTCTCCTTCCAAACGATGATAGTAGAAAAATCTAGGACATCGCCCTTAAATAACGGTCTTAAACATCTTTTCACCACGTACTCTTTCCGCACTGATATTCGGGTAGTTCAACTTAGTGAACTATTGAGGTTTTTTGATTGGTATTTTGACATCTGAGAGCCGATGTCACTCTTAAATTATTTTTTTGCGCCTCGATGGACAATTATATCAGATTTCACAATAACAACAAGAAAGAGAACGAGAAAGTCGATTTTATCGATAAAAGATACGAAGATTATTAGGCAATTTTTATTGACCAAAAACGCCAATTGAGCTAATAACATTTCTACCATTTTCTCAAGTCTTCCGGCGTTGCTTCGCATTAAATGATGTGCTGTCATTCTATGCAGTCAAGTTTCTGTGTGTGTGAAAAAACCCTAAAGTAGCAGCTACCATGACCGTATACTGAGACTAAAAATGGAATTGAATCTCCAAAACTGATAATAAAGAATAGATTGACTGTCCCAATTGTAATTGGAAGCAATTAGTTATTCCCTATTCTTTAGCTTTGTATGGATTATCTAAAATCTATATCACTTAATCACCAAGTAATCTTACACGTGAATAACTATCGGCCCCCCTCCAACAAACTTCCCCCGATCTAATAACTAATCCATCACCACCACATTAAAAGCCTTTGTTAAGTTAGCCTCAGGAACTCACAGAAATACAAAGTGATGTGAGTTTCCGTTGGCCCTATAGATAAAATTTCAAGTTCACAAGGGGTCACCAGGAAAAAGTGGAAATGTGTTAAGATTATGAGCTTACTTGGGGCATAATACTACCTTTGTAGTATAAATGTTAGGGTGAATAAAATGTCTGATATAAAGAATATGTATTAAGCTATATGATTATAATGCTTTTCTGTAAAGTAACTTATCTCTTCATT
>PEDP01000277.1:0-29932 GCA_002918395.1 Erysiphe pulchra | reverse complement strand
TCTCGTTAATATTGCTACAAATAAATGTTGATATGAAGTTTCGGCATTTCCGTCAGCTCAGCCTTGAAAGAAAATACGCTAGAGAGTCAAATAACCGAAGTTATTAATTACCTAGAGTGGGTCTTTGATATATAAAGTTTTAAGCTTGCATATATAGGGCTTCATTAACGCAAGGTCTGATCCATGTAGAAAGAGTGTTTAGACTTTTCTCTTTTTGGCTTAGGCTAATGCCTAAGGGAATTCAGGCATCAAGCCTGTGACAGCTATTGCTCTATTGTTATGATGTGCTACCATTAGCCAATCAGATGTTTGTCATGAAGATCAGCTAATCTATACCAGATATGGTTAGACTAGCGTGAAAATAAGATAAGTAGAAGGTCGTTATAAAAAACTAGAAAACTAGTGAGGATATATGCACTGAGCTCCTCCCTAGCTTTATAGTCCTGACATATTCCATGTAACGTGACGTTCCTTCTTGCAAGATCTATGGAAATCAAATAATGGGTTACAAGTAGGTTGTAGAAAATTGTGTTGTTGTGTAGTTAGTTTATTCAATTAATATAAACATCTTACATCAATAATTCTTCCCCTTCACTCACTCCTTTTATCCTTGCGTTTTCAACATCTATTCATTCCTCAAATTCGTACTTACAGGATGTCAAAATAAACAGAGTATTAAATTATGGCATTTGTTATACAAGAAGAGAAATAATTTGATGGCGGATAGAGTTCAGAAACAAAATATTAAATATTTGGGTTGTTGTTGTCGTATTGCTGGAGCGACAACGGTGGGGCTACAACAAATAGGATATAGCGGCATATAATAGTAGAACCACCTTAAGACGAATGTTTGAGACAAAAACAATTAACAATGAGTACTGACCAAATGATCTCCTCCGACGACCAGTTTCTTTTGATCGGCGCAACATGATAATCCGTCAAATAGACTTAAGGTTGTAAATCGACAAAACCTTGATATAGAAGTCACGTATTGCTTTCAGTAGAGTAATTGAGCATTGAGATTATCACGTAAATTCAATTTATGTCCTCTTACAATGCTAAACTGGGTTCTCTCATTAAATAGAAGTTAAGTCTAATGTTCAACACTCATCTTCTAGTTAAACATTCTGGACATTCTGGCCTGAATTGTAAATTATAGGATCAGGTGACTAAACATTATTGGAACCTAGGACTTTTCTTTACTATCGGTCTACAGGAGCACTGCGTAATATAATACAGAGGCCTAATCTGAGGCCAAGGTCGAACCGTGGTTCTTCCGCTCTGCCGCCACTACTCATTATTGTGAATCGAAAATGTCACATTTATTGACTGATATCTGAGCGGCACTGAATCAAAATTTCAGAGCAATTTGCTGAGGTCAAGGTGCAGATAGAGTGGTTAAAAAAAATTTACCATTTTCGTCAATGGCGGAAACGCATTTCTACGAGCAAAACTTTGCAGCTACTACCAATTGTTACCACAATATTCATAAATGAGACTAAATCTCAAGTTTTAAGCTTATATTACTATTTACCAAGCGTTTGAGGTATGACTTCTTAAAGTGAAGATCCAATAATAGCTCAAAATACACTGGTTTTGTCTCTGTCCTCAATTAATCAAAAAATTATCTGTGAGCGAGGACAGGATTTTTTCCCAATAATCGTATTATTTGTTAAGACCACGACACTGAGAAAGATGAAATGAATACCAAGAGAAACTCGATAGCTGATTTATTCTCGGACCCTGAGATTGAGGAAGGGCATTTGTTAAAAATTTTGCAAGCGGAATGTCGAGGTTAAATATACAGAATCTCTTTCCGTAGTCATGGATATAATTACAATATGCCTTGCAACTGTTTTATACCCAGAACAGTGGTGACTTGGCATATACATCAAGTTGTCTCAAACCTCGAATATATCTCGTAACTGCATACTGCTACAGCCCTCATTAAACACTAACGTACATCGTATGTCCTATCTTGGAAAAGAGTGGTTTCTAATTGGCTCAACTCTTAGAATTTTGTCTCATTTATGAATATTGTGAGTTGCAATTAATGACTATATCATAAATCTGAGTGTTTGGGAGTGCTATAGGTGACGAGAGGTAGATCTTTTGTTAAAAGCCGGTATTTGTTGGTGTACTTCCGGTAATTAGCAATAACGGAGAAAAACTGATATTGATGAATATTAAAATTCATATCTCAATTCTGTCTATTTGTCTAGTAAAATATATCTAGTTACGTTATATACTAAACTTTATTACTTAACAATTACATGCGACAAGAAGTCTGTTTTCCTAGCAGATTCCTGAATTGAAGATAACCTTTGGGAATAGACAGATATCAGTAAAAATAATTAGATAAAAATCATCAAATTGTCGCTTTTCAATAATGATAAAGAGCTACTTCATCTTTTTCCCATTTCGAAAAATCTAGGAAGTTCATTTTAATTTGTGAGACTGATGGTAGTGGTATCATAAAAGCTAATTATTCCTTGAGGTTATGAACTTGTACTTTAATCTCTACTTCATTCTCTTCTCCACAACTTAGGTGAAGCTTTTGCCACGCCTTGGCAACATCTATCTCAATAACATGCGCATCAACTTCACTTACTTTTATAGTATCTGCAGGAAGCCTCATTCCTAATATCGAAGCTTTTAAACTTTGTCTAGTAAGACTATTTGTGAGAGAAGAAATGTAAATACCTAGCACATATGTAAGCTTAAACTGCTTCATTTATTATATTCAATGACTTACCGAGAATACCTAATGCTTTTAAACGAGTTTTAATTAAGATGATTTCATTTTCCAATCGTAGAGTACAGGTTTTAATAACTGCAGCAGCACCTGTCATCTTACCCAGTAGACCTAGAATAGCAATTGATATTTCGTCATCTTTATTTTTATTGACAATTTTAGTCAGAGGAAAAGCCGAAATAATATCGAAGCCGCGAGTCCCGAGAGAAACACAAAGAAGCGGGTCAGAGTCAGATAATTGTAGGGGCTTTGATATGATTCCAGATGAGTGGGCACGAACAATATATTGTGATTCATTTTTAACAGCTGGAAAATTACAGAGGGGAATTAATTCACTGCAAGATTGCTGAGATGTATTAAAACATCCTATGATTCCAGTTTCCCCTAAATAAGAGACCTGATTAGTACTTAAACTTGCATTTACTTTTTGCGTAAATTTATAGCTCACCATGATTTGTTCCAATTTGAAGCAGCTTACAATCATCATACTTTGTGTACTGATCTAAACTTCTCCCTATCATACTAGGTCTAAGAATTATGGTTCTTCCATTTGGAGTTAAAGATGTTATTTGATCAATTAATGATAAGTCATGTTCACCTGGCACATCAGTTATACAAATCGGCCCACCACTAACACATCGAGCTGCTGCATGATAGCCGGAATAGCTATGAATTGTTTGAAACATATCCCAATCAGGTAGACAATTAAGATGTCGCGTAAATAGTGAATTGTGAGCATTAGAAAATATATGCCATGGGTGAGAAGCTGGGATTTCAGGGTAAAAGTCGTCTGAGTTACGAATCAAAAATCTTGGCTTATTGAGAGGCATGTGAGAGTAAAATAAAGACTGTGGAGTCTGTGACATGCACGAGATAGCTTTAAGTCCAAAGTGATTGGAGGCAGATAAAATCCACGCATCAAGGTAAGCTGTAATTAGATTTCTACGAGCTTCTGCGGATACAAACTGATCCAACATAGATTGTACACTGAATAGTTATGTAAGCATAATTGTAGACTACAATTCTTTTCACTCACTCTGTTTTTACCGCGTTAATTCCACACGATGATAGGAATCTGTAGAATTCATCGTATAATTTCGTGACATCTTCTTTCGCAACGACTGTCATTTTACCATCGATGGGTAGGTTTTTTTTGTCGGGATCTGTCCTTACGACTTCAACTGTTTTGTATGTTTTAGCCAATTTCCCATTGGGTGCAAGACCGCCCCAGTATCCAAGAATGGCATGCCATACTGCTATATTTTTAATGCTTGGCTGTTGCTCTCGAATACAATTCACAGTGTATTTTAAGCCCCTTGGAAAGTTTTTTTTGTCGGCTTCAAATTCTATCCAGCCATGCTGATATTGATTATTACCTTTGTAGTCAAGAGACTGCCAGTTGTCATCAATAATGAAATTTGTCACATTAATTTTGTTTAAGGCCAAACTCTTTGCTGCAGATACTATTTTCTCCATAGTAAGTTTCTGTCCCAAGGCATTCCAGGTACCTGAAACATATAAACATGCAATCTTAAATAGTATCATGGAGGTCAACTTTACAGAAAGTAAGACCGTCATACCAGTCTTCATGACTGTAATTTTTTAATTCTTTATCTTTAGAAATTACGTCTAGACTTGTTTTCTGGCTTTTGTTTTTTCCTTCGAGGTCGGTAATCATATCTGTAGCATAATCCATCACTGAAGTGATTGTCGATTCAAAGTCGTCACCGATTCCTACTATGACTCTAAAAATGGAGCTTTTTGCTCCATCGTTGCGGACCTAATTTACATCAATTAATACTTTGCATGGGTATTTTCTTGTATTTCCTTACCCGTAGAACGACATTTCCTTTATCATTACTAGTAAAAAGAGTCGTCACGTCACCGATTCCACTTATCGCCAGCAATATTAAGTGTTTACCTAGATTATTTAGAAACGAACAAATGACTGCTTCTTTGTCAAGTTCAAATCGATTCGTTCCTTGTCTAGGAGCTAGCCATGGTGTTTCATTTCGAACAATTGCCATCCACCTATAAATTATTAATGGAAATTATTCTCTTAGCTTGAAAATCATGCAAATTATAATGCTTTAACATAACAAAGCTTACATTAATGACTTACCTCAAAACTTTATTTTCACCCCAAGGTGCTCCTAGATCAATATCTCTTATTTTAGAAACTTCTTCTTCAGCTGCTTCAATCGGAGCTTCAATATACCATAGAAGATCATTAGGTTTTTTTCCTGAACATTTCTTCGTTTGAAATAATGGATTAAGCCCATGAATATATCGGCCCAAATCACTCTGGGGGTCATCTCTGTAGGGCTTTGATTTTATAACAATGATCCCATCAGGTATTCCTAGAGTATCTCTAGACGACTTCCATGGCTGTTTTAAATCATTTCGAAATTTAATCGTAAATTTAGATGCATGATGAACACTCAATGATGTGTTAAAGAGCAACCGCCTAACTTCCAATTCAGTCTTAATCTGCGGAAAAGCTACAAGTTGATCTGAGATTTTTGGCACGAAACTTAAAGGCTTCTCCACCCAATCTTCGGTCTCGATATCAGAGTACGAAAGTGAAGCATGCCACTCAAAGTTATTGGAAATATCTTCGACTTCTAAAAGTACAAAGAAAACAATAGACGTGCTATCAACCACTGATACCTTGCCCACAGGTGGAAAAGATGATATGAATGTTTTCATTCTTCAGTAATGTGAATAATTGACATGTGTGTGATCAATTAAATCTGCTCGTGGAAGTAAGTTCCCATCGAAATAAATAGAGCTTGTATTTAGGGAATTCTTAGATTTTTTATGTTGCAGGTTTGATCAAGGGCATGGGAACAGTAAGTTAGCCACATGATGTTTTTAGATTTCCACAACATGCAGAATGACATAATATGTCAAGAATATATATTAGGCTTATCCGGCTATTTATAAAGAGAATTTGAGTCCTGGATGCATTCCGAATTGCTATTTTTCTGAAATTAAATTTGCATCGAAATATAAGCATCTCAAACTGGTAAGTTTATGTGTTGACGATCAACTTAGCGTCCACATGTAAAACAGTACCAACGGTTCCCTGAATACACATTCATTTGCCTAACTTTCGAAGAATCAATTTGAAGTGCTTGAGCATTAAGCAGTAGCATTGTGTCTTGTTAACAACTATAAATGCTGTTTTGAAAGATAAGGATTCTGCTTTCATCAATTTTGTTTATCGACCTGGTCTCAGTCTAGACAGGCCCTTTTCCCAATTAAATTTCCTTGAAATGGAATGATCTTATACCGCCACCAACCTGGCATCAAAAGCATCACGCTCTTGCGTAATTGAGGCAATAATTATAAGCAGGTGGATAGGGTTTCTTACTAGCGCTATTACATTACATATGAGCATACTGTGTGATTTTTACAAATCCTACCATGGATTTCATATCAACTAATCTTGCATAAGTTTAGAATGTAAATGAGTGTTGATATTGGCGGTAAAGTTATGGTGTTTTAGGGAGCTTGTACTCGATGTCGGTGCTATCGATTTTCCATTAGTTATAACAGTAATTTCTAAATATTGTCTGTTTGTACACCCGGTATTAGAAGCCCAAGCTACTAGTTGACTATTCAGGTAAGAGCCAATCAACGCGTAAGAACTAGATTCATCACTATGTATAGCTCCAAAGAAGTATTTGAGAAATTTTACTGCAAGTACAATACATAAATCTCTGAAAAGCTCCTAATTTTTATATCGAAATACAGCCAATGATAATGGACCAAAAAACGCGTCATCCGCGAGCTAGTGTTGAGTAGAATTAAATTTTGAATGCAAATTTTATCCTAGTACGGTACAGCAATCTTACAACGTGTATCTCAATGCCACTCCTAATGTTTTTTTAATATACCATTCAATTGGCCTGAATGGTGCAACAAGCAATCCCTCAGTGGCCCATTGGGCGAGCTATCAATATTTGTACAAGATGTAGGATTCATGGAGAAAAAACTGGAGCTTTGATTTGCAAAAGATGGATCGGAATGAAGTATCTTGTCAAAGTTGCTGCTGCAGAGGATGAATGGCAGCAGAAAGCCTCGAGAATTAGAGCCAGAAAGGAAAAAGATATGCTTACTATTCTTGAAGAAAGAGGGCTAGTGAATCAAGTCACTGGGTTAGAATTTAATGAAAGCTTCACATTATAAATACTGACTGATTTTTTAAAAGTGATATGAGTAATCTTAGAGAAACATTTATAAGGAGAAGAGTTGGAATATACGTTGGAGTAGACCCTACAGCCTCTTCACTTCATATGGGAAATCTAGTGCCGCTAATGGCGCTTTTCTGGATGTATCTAGAAGGTTATCATACTGTATCTTTACTAGGTGGAGCAACAGCTAAAATTGGAGACCCAACCGGCCGTCTATCTACAAGAAATATAGAGAAACCTGCTGTAAGAGCAGCAAATATGACTAGCATGCACCTACAACTCAAAAGACTATGGCTTAATGTCGAGGCTTCAGGCAGAAAATACGGATTTACTAAAACCTGGGCACATCATCGAGAGCTTACTAATAATAGTACGTGGTGGGGTAAAACAAGTATGTTAGAAGTTCTTCAGATTTTAGGCCCTGGCATGCGACTTGGAACTATGCTGGCGCGTGATACGTGGGTTCATATTCATTTTTATACCGGTGTTATTTACTTATTATCCTAGTGTGAAGCAGAAAATGCTAAAAGGTGATGGTATGTCATATGCTGAGTTCTCCTACCCTATACTGCAGGCTTGGGATTGGTGGTATATGTTTCACTCAAAGGGAATTCAGTTGCAAATTGGCGGATCTGATCAATTTGGAAATATTCTTGCTGGTATTGATGCCATCAAATATATATTGGCAACTCATCCAGATCCTGACTTCCGCTCAAAAGCCAAACATGTTGGGGAACCTTTAGGCTTAACTGTCCCTCTATTAACAACAGCATCTGGTGAGAAATTTGGAAAGAGTGCAGGAAATGCTATATGGCTAGATAGTGATCTTATGAGTTCATTTGAGCTTTATGGATACTTACTACGAACTGCTGACACGGATGTGGAAAAGTATCTCAAAATGTTTACTTTTATGCCAATACCTCACATTAAAAGTCTTGTTCAGGATCATATGAAAGAACCATCGAAAAGACTGGCTCAGCATAAGTTAGCACAGGAGTTTGTCGAATTAGCCCATGGCGCTGAAAATGCCCTTGAAGCTAAAGAACAGCATAATTTACTCTTTAACAAGGGCCCAAGTGCCCTTCATCTTGCGACTTCGACCACGAACTCAATCGAAAAAGATGACTCGAAAAAATTAATTACAGTCAATAATAGACCCAAAATCAATTTGACACTGCCTCAAAGTCTCGTCTATCAAAGAATGTTTGGTAAAGTCGTATTTGCAGCTGGATTTGCAAAGTCACTTTCCGAGAGTCGAAGACTTCTTAATGCTTCAGGTATATATATTGGCACTATGCCTGATAAGTCAACTGATCTAGATTGCGGGCATGTGACTTGGTCAAAAGTTGAGTCAGACGGTGAAGCTCCATATTTAAGAAAATATCTATCTAATGGAGAAATTATAATTCTTCGTAAAGGAAAGCATAACGTTAGAATTATTAAAATCGTCACTGATGAAGAATTCGTGAAAGCCGGCTTAGAATATCCGGGGATGACTAAAGAATGGAAAGATTCTGTTCTAGAAGCTATTGAAATAAAAAATTCGGGCGTTGAAAAGGAGAAAAAGCATGTCAAGGAAGTGGGACTTATTGAAGACTTACTTTCTGAAGAGGAGGAACTCACTCGATCAAGTGAGTAAATGGGACAAATTGAGTTGTGTTATGACTGCAAGCTCAAACCTATAAATAACTCATCGCGCATACGCAAAATTCTACATAAATCAAAATAAGTGCTATCTGGTTTATTTTTCTCAACTCCTCTCTCTCTGCATTTCTAAGCCAAGATCATAGTAAATAGTCCTTCATACTATGTTATGCACGAACAAAATCATATCTGAACTAAAAAATTCCGAAAATTCCGATTTTAATTTATTACATGTAAGTTTATACTAAATAAAAATGAGAAGAACTTATTTGGATCAAAGCCAGAGATTTAAATGTATTTTTTTTTTAAAAAAAACCAATTTAACATCATAATTTGGTTTCAATTAGATCCCCACATTTCAAAGAAGTTTTTGAGATGTAAAGACTACATATGCTAAAAGTTAACACTCACATATGAAAAAAATGTTTTTTATAATTAGATCCCACATAGAGTCATTTTAAAAGCCAACCGTCATAATTCGTTACATCGATAGATTTTCCCTTACCACCCACCCATCTCTCCCGGTTTTTCAACTCCTGCCATAAAAGATCGATAGGATACCCTTCCTGTTTAAGGGCCTATTTTTTTTATTTGTTCCCTGAAATCAAAAAACTGAAAAATCCCTCCAACCCCAAATAAGAAAATATCAAAATAATTCACTTGCGACCTCTAGCAAGGAGTTTTTCTCCAAGTTCTTCCACTGCATCACCCCAGGATGACGAGTTGGTAGTATTACTTCCACATCTATTTATGAGAAACTCGGCCATTTTATGTTCATTAAAACGTTCGCCATAGATTACACTAGCTTTCGTTTTGATAATGAAATCAAATTCTTGGTTGGTTTCCATTTTATTATCATCATCATCATTATCATTAGTAGTAGTAGTATGGAAAATTTTGGCCGATAGATAGAAATGGAGAGCTACTTTTGTCATAAGTGGACCTATTAAGAGTGTAGATCGAATAGCCATTGAAGTTTCTGCAAGTTCACTGATTTCCGTGGGACAACTGAGGGTCAAAAGATGGACCTCTTGAGCAATCCTTGCTGCTTTTTTCCAAGATTTGCTTACAATTTCAAGGAGACTTCTAATATCACACTGCATTCGTATTGCTTCTTGTTGCATATATTTCCTAATACATGGAATGAAGAACTTAGTTTTAGTTATAAGAGACAGTCGATTCGATTTTTGAGTTGACCCAACATAATCTATGTCAATTTGTGGATCAACTAGTTTTCTTTTTGCGCGCATATTTTCGGCGAAAAACAAGATATTGAATTCTAATCTGATTTCTTTCTGATAAATCATTGATATTTTAGAGCTCGAAATACCAGTAATTGTCCATCCATACATTTCTTCAATCTTTTCAACTCTAGCTACTTAAATTTAGTTTTCAACCAGCAATATATAAAAGCAACTTACATTTGATAGCATGAATTTCGCTGACAGTCCATCCTCTGCACTCCTCCTTAATTTTTTCTGACTCTTTTATTGACTCTTGTAATTTTTGCTTGAATTGTAGCTTTACTTCAATTTCTTTCTCCATTCTATGTAATTGCTGTTGTAATTCCGCAAGATGTATTTTTTTCGCATTAAGATTTTCATCAACTGTAGTTAATCTTTGGCGAGCAATACTTAGTTCTTCTTTATTACAGCTAGCTAACTCCTGGGCAGCTGCTTGAAGATCACTTTTTTCTTGCTCTAAATTTTGAGCAGTTGAAAGTAGCGGAGGTAAAACATTGCTAAGAAGTGTTTGTTGCTTATTAAGAGTTTCTTCATCACTGACCATACCCTCGGCCGATTTGACTAAGCCTTCCTTCAATGTTCCATGTAAAGTCATTCTCCAATCGTACCACTGTCCTTTACTAAGAAGCCTTGAATGTGTTTTCACATTTTTCAATTGGTTGTCCATCAGAAATTTAAGATCTGGCGTAGCCGAGATGTACTCGCGAAAAAGAGGTGGATTCTCTTCCCAAGTCTCAGTTTCAATTTCTCGCACAGTCTTACGACCTTCGGAGATATAGCGTTTAAGTTCATGACAAGCCTTGGAAGTAGTTAGGAAAGATCACACTATTTGATAAGTATTAGATTAGCTTACGTGTTGAAACAATTCGAGCATAGGTATTGTAGCAGCTCCAGCAGCAACACAGTCTTCCCGAGAAATTTCCTTCTCTTCCGTCCCATTATTTTTTAATGCTGATTTAGGTGCAATAGTATGTCTTCTTTTAGTCGTTGTCAATTCCATGAAGCGTATGCTAGTCATGTTAAGAAACTCCTGTAGCTGAATCCTCTGATCTTTAGGGCATTTTTGCTCAACTTCTGTATCTATTGCTGACGTCCTTAATACGTTCTGTTGAAGATCTTTCTTCTTTGGGGACTGATATTTCAAGTCTGTAGGCTTTTTTTCATTAGAATTAAAGTCTTTTTTGGTAAAGACACTATCAGAAGCTAAATTCTTTACCCCATTCTGTAAAGCTTGAATCGCCCTTCCTGAAGTAGTTTCAATTTTAGAAGGTGGTGCCTGTAATTTGACATTCTTAACAGGACTGCCCTGGTGGGTTTTCAACCGTTTTGTGCCTTCAAAGTCATCAGTGTCGTCAGTTTCATCTAATTCAACAGGTCGCTTTCCTAGCAGTCCAACTGCAGCTCCAACATGAAGACTCTTTCGACCTCTTATTGGGTTTTTTTTTGGCGTTAAGCTTTGAATCATTTCCTTAAGATTTGATGTTGCGTTACTCTCTTTAAAAGATACCTCAGTCCTATGTCTCGGATAATTTTCCTCGATGTGGCGAGCTTCTTCTTCTCTTTCATTATTAATTTCTTGCTCAATTAAACGAGGGTCTTTTAAACCATTCCCTAATGGGGCCCCAACAAGCTCTCCAAGGATGAATGAGCTAGCATTATTACCAATTGAGTCACGTCTATCTAATAATTCAGCAACGCGAGGTGATCCAAGACCAATCTTGTCAAAACCAATGCCAGAGGCATGACGAGATTTAGCAGTCAGTGTCAAGTTAGGTATCGGAAAGCCTAAATTTTTTCCTCCAGGTGATTTATTTTTTGGTGTTGTAGGATTTTCATTCGATACAGCAGATGACGCTGGAGCCATTATCTTAGAATTATAGAGTCGCTTTTGTGGAGATGAAGGCGATACTTGGGCGTGTAATATAGGAGGAGCAAGTAATGGAGTAGAATTTTTCGATGGTGTTGGTGTCTTTTTTACTGGAGTATTACCATCTTCTATTTTCTTGTGTCTCGGGTTTTTTGATATTCGTAAATCGCTATTCCGTTTAGAAGCTTTTCCATGAGTCACATTTAAGCTTGGACTTCCATTTTCGATCTTACTTGAGTAATTTACACAATTAATTTTAGATTTTTTCTTTGTCTCTAGATTTCGTGTTTGTTTTGCTTGAGATTTTTCATAATTAACCTGGGCAGAAAATGAATTTTTAGCCTTTGTAATTGTATCCTGATCAAGCTCTGTAGATTTTATAATTCCACCAAAAGCTGTTGTAACATCCATTGCAGTATCTTGATCGGAATCTACAGAGCTGATGATTCCACCGAGGGCTGTCGTAACATCCATTGCGGTATCTTGATCAGAATCTACAGAGCTGATGATTCCACCGAGGGCTTTCGTAACATCCATTGGCTCTTCTCCCAAAGAAGAGTAGAAGCTCTCTCGGGTCTTACTGATTAATTTATGACTGAAATCCTCTGACTTTCCTTTAGAATCTGGAATGCGTAGGTCGAGTGAAGATACAACACATTCCGCTCCAACTTTTTTGGTTCTCTCTTGATTTGGTTTCCCTATACATTCATCCTGAGCAGGTTGTATACCTCCGAGGCCCACAGTAATATCCATTGTCTCACCTTCTGAGACATTGCTAGTCGTAATTTCTGGCAATTCTATATGATGATTTTCTGTCACTACCTCGCTTTGATGTCCAAACTGAGAAGCTCCATTGTTAATAATTCTACCGAGAGCCCGAGTTACATCCATTGACATCTCCTCATTTTCAATTGGTTTATGGGACGGAATTAACCTATCTGTGGATATTTCTTCAACTAATGACTTTTCTTCTCCAACTTTTAGCTTTTCTTGTGGATTTATTTTAGATGTCTGTAAGGATGGCGTTTTATTCTCTATTTTGCATTGTAGATCCACACCACCAAGAGAATTTTTCTTAAACCATGAAGAGGAGGGTATCACCATCTCCATTTCTTCAACTCTACTGGATTCATAATTTTCATCATAGTCGATTCCCTGAGTACCAGCTTGAGAAGCTGCTTGCCTCAGGGCCTTATCTAACTCCAAGCTTGAGTTGGTACTTTCTCGAGATTTTTTCGAAACCATAGAGAGATTAGTAGTCTCTCCACCATCAATGCTCATTATAGTACCATCGTCACTAGAATCACTATCAGAGAGTGAGGCTACATCATCATTAACTTCACCATCATTGTCTTCTTCTACATCATCAATAGAATTTACACTACACGGACTTGAAGAATAATCTTCATTATCTGGAACATTTGATTCTGCATTATTGAGTTCAGAATTTCGTTGGTGGGTTTGATGAGTATTGACATGATCTAAAAGACCATCGTCAACGATTGATTCTTGGAGTCTATTCTGCAACGTTGGTAATTTCGAAGAGCTGAGATTGGTAGAGCTGGCAATTTGAGAATCTGAATAAGTCAAAGATGCTGATAGTAGCGAATGAGCCTTTTTTGTTGTGCTCGTCGAGTTTGTGGAAGATGTGGAGTCTTGATATTCTACCAAGACATCCCAAGTGTGAAGGGTCGCTTCAGGCGCAAATGATACACGACGGTTGGCAAGAGATTTTCTCCTGGCATCACGTCGTAAATTTATCTCATTTTGTAACTTCTCTCTCTCTTTTTCGATTTGATCAGAGGTCAAGATCTCTTGCCCCCCTTTATCATTCTGGCCTAAGTGGATACCTATTTGGGAGCCCGCAAATTTCGAGGCCGCGGAGTCTTTACTTTGACTTTCATCTCTACTAGATTCTTTCGTGCAAGATTCGAAACTTAAATCAATCAGGTTCTCAGTCATATCTACTGCTGACTCAATGGTTTTTAAGGAGTTTCTCTGTCGCGGTGCAACATGTACTGGAATCTGCTGTAGAGGTGGCATAGTAAGTTTTAAGATTGGCCTTGGATGGGCGCATGAGGCTTTCACTATGGGCTATAGTTCTATCAGAAATGAAATGAACAGTTTCTAATGTAGCACACTTGAAATTGAGTACTTGCGGATGATACATTGAGAGAGTCTATTCCACCAGGCCCAATACTTTTACTTCGCGACTTTTTTAGATTTTTTTCAGTTGCCATTTCTCTCTTTTTCTTAGATAGACTACCTAAGTCAGTAGTTCTATTGTCTAGGTCTAGAGTTTGCGATGAAGGTACATGAGTGAAAGATTTTCGATTTTTTGAGCGCTTCCTTGTAGCATCTGCAAACTTTTGAGGACTTGACATAGTTTCCGGATGAGTTGAAATCGTCTTCTCCTCAATTGATTCAAATGTTGTGACTGTTACGAATGTGTGATTGTCGCGTTTGGCATTTATTAACTTATCGTGTTTTGTAACTCGCGTTCCGTGTCAGTTCAGTTTTTGCCTCAGGCATTTTTATACCAACATCAATCGTGATCACGTGTCCCACAATAGTTGTCTAAGCGATAATTGCCCCCAGTTACTGCATCAAATAAAATAATCAATTGAATATTGGCATAACTATTAAGACCTTTGAAGATGGCAACCGAACTCACCGTACAGTCTGAGCGTGCTTTCCAGAAGCAACCTCATATCTTCTTAAATTCAAAAGTCAAGACCAAATCGGTTAAGCCAGGCAAAGGAGGTCGAAGATGGTACAAAGACGTCGGTCTGGGATTTCGAACGCCAAAGACTGCTATTGAAGGCACTTATATCGGTATGTAACACAATCGAAGTACCATACAAACTTCTGGAGGGTCTGGAACGCTGCTTGGGCATGATATTCTTTTTAGAAATGAAAAATTCTAGATGAATTAAAAGTGTTGCTAACTTCTTCTAGACAAAAAATGCCCATTTACTGGTCTCATTTCAATCCGTGGACGTATTCTTACAGGAACCGTTATTTCAACAAAGATGCACCGCACTCTTATTATTCGTCGGGAATACCTTCATTTTATTCCAAAGTATGCACGGTATGAGAGAAGACACAAAAACTTAGCTGCGCATGTTTCGCCAGCATTTCGTGTTGAGGAAGGTGATCAGGTTACTGTGGGACAATGTAGACCTCTTAGCAAAACCGTATGTTGTGATCAAAATTCTAACAGGAGACTGGAGTATTAATATTTTACAGGTTCGATTTAATGTTCTTCGTGTACTTCCCAGGACGGGAAAAGCAGTAAAAAAATTCAGCAAATTTTAAACTATGTATGGCTATAATTTGGGGTTCGAAATGGTTTGATTTGGGTACAGGGTTATAATCAAATAAAATCCTTTTTTTATTTACATGAAAATAAGTAACAGCAGATTTCACCCAAAATACAGTTCAATCCAATCCAATCAATTTTCGCCTTTTTAAATTCTTCCAGCTTTGTGATAAAATCTGGTCATGTGAAATTATTCATCATATCTCGATTTTGACGTTGGCTGGCAAGTTTCAAAGGAGTATTAACTCTCCCTTACAAATAAACTACCATTAAATTTCTTACTACATAAACTCACTCAAGGCTATCGCCATATATCTAACGCGATACATCCTGTTTTTGTGGGTAAATTACCAATCATTCTTCCCGTAACCTATTAAGTGGATTTGAAGAAAATTTCAGTTTTGAAGATCAATTAATGAATCGTTCTTCTAACCTTGTTTACTCTCACCGTGAGAAATGCCCAACATGTGGGAACAAAGTGTCTACCAATCTGTACACTTCGTGTCTGTCACAATTTCTACTTCTACCTTCACAGATAGCAACTCTGGCCCGTTATCGGTGCGCCTCTCCGAGTTAAATAAGATCCTGTGATGTAAAAATTGATAAAGGCCATTCATAGATTTCGCTGGCACGTTGGCTCGAAATGTTTTGAAGCAGACGAAGTTAAATCTTTGTTCCTAGTATCTGTGGCTTTCGTGAGGATTTTCTTACACTAAATAGAGAGGTACTGTAGTAACACGTAACAAGATGTTCTCTTCAAACTGTTCGATTGCTAAAGTGCTTTCCATTTTCTATCTTACAGATGCACCTACTAATTAAATTTTCTTATTCTTTTATCACATGAAGTTGTTGACTCGTTGGAAGGCGCCCTTGACTCTTATGTATTATCCTATGTCTTACCGGATATAGGAATTACATTACTATAGTTCTAGATAAGAAAAGATGCTATATGCTTCGGCATTCAACAATTAATGTGAGTTCGAGCTCGTTGATGATGTTAATGCTGAATAATCTATAATTGTGGAGCGAGCAAGGCAGCTAGCTGACTTTTCCAATCTTATTTATCAGAGTATGGCCATAACTCCAAATTTAGGCACTGATCACTTGCGACTAAATCATGCACCCAAAGACTACATTTTAACACTTACTACTAAGATTAATGAAGTTAAGTCACAAGTAATGGTAATTAACCTATATTACCATAACTGGAAGCGCTTACAATAGAATAAAAATGTACATACATTTGGCATACGCCTTCATTAACTTCATTATAATAAAGATATTCATCTACTAATACAGGGTATCTTTCTCACATATTGCTGAATCAATTTATGCCAAACAAACACATAACGCTCCTGAGCTTAATTGCGTCAGTTAATACTTACTCAATCAAAACTATCAGGTGTCAGAAATAACTTCAGGTGGTGGTGTGTACCATGGTATTTTCCCTCGAAGAAAATCGTTGAGAACCATTTTTGCGACACCATCGATATCAGGTTCACCACCATGTAATAATCTTCCACCTTTTCTGGCCAGAGTCTCAAGAAATTCAAAATGATCCTGATAACCTCTGATGTTATAGGTCCTTTCAATATATTGTGGCTTAGTTTTCTCTAACACGGCAGGAATATATTGCTCCGGATGCTCAACGTTCTCAACTCGAACAACACCACGCAACAGTATATCCTGAGGTGTATCTGATGTACTTGGGGGAACAACTCCAGGGCAATCAATAAGATATATTCTCCTCATTAACGTAATATACTGCCACACTTTTGTTTCACCGGGAATAGGAGCAACAGTGCATACTTTTTTTCTCCGAAGAGTATTGATTATTGACGACTTTCCAGTATTAGGATAGCCGATAAATCCTATTGAAACTTGTTTTCGATCTGAATGTAAGGAGGAAAATTGGCGAAGAAGCTGAATCAACGATCCTTTACCAAATGAGTTGGTGATAGAAGCGTGAAATGCAAGTGTAGGATGATCTTTTGATAGATGTCTTACCCACGATGCCTAAGCTCTATTAGTTGCCATTTTTTTTCCAGAAAATTAGTTCTAAAAATTGTAAATTTTGATGTATGAATCGTTACTATGAAAACCACCACGAGGCAAAATGTTTGCGGAGGAGTTCAACTCAAAAACAAAACACAGCTAATCTCTTTACGACGAAAATACCAAAACGGCTTTTTGTCTCTTCCAGACAGATGTCTGAAAGTGGCGAGACTAGTTTTAATCTCCCAAAGTTGTAACAGAATACCTTCCACTGATAAACCCAGAGGGTAGAAGGTGCCTTGACTTAACGATGGGAACAATAAATTATGAAATTAAGCAAAGAAAACATGCTCACTTACTGCTACCTTAGTTGGAACTAAATCACACTTGTTGAGAACGAATATGATATGCTTATGAGGTGCTTCTTCTCTTATATACTTCTCCACACTTCGACATCGTGTACCATCAGGATCTCTAGCGTCTAAGACATGGATGACAACATCTGACGAATCAATGACCTTGTAAAGTTCGTTCCAGATACGTTTACTTTTCCCCTTGTTAAAGATTGATTCTTGGGCACTCTTCACACATCCATCATCAGCAGTATCTTCACCTGCTGCTTCAGCTTCAGGGTCTGGAAGTCCTTGGAGTAATCTTGATTGTTCTAATCGGTCAAGATAAGTGTCATGACTCTTGGAACTATCTTCTACCAAGTCTTGAAGTGAGCTAACGCTCATCTTTACTCTTTTTCTTTGTGCCTTTGGTCCAAACACTTCTCCGAAAGGTGATGTCTCAACGGTAATCTTTGCCTGATGCTCTTTAATACCATTTTTACTTTTTGTGTCAGTAATAAGACTCATTGGTAGCTTATTAGATTTTAATAAAACACTGTATGGGTCAGATGCTCGCTCTGCCATGGCCTCTCTAAATGAATTGAGAGCATCTTGTCCTATTACTCTTGAATTAGTGAACCACTTCCTGTGTGGCTCGACCCGAGCTTGTGGAAGTTGTCGAGACTGATAAGAAGCTGACTTTGTTATCTGTCCAGATGCATTCCGTTGAGGACGGCCATCTGTTAGCCTATCCAGAAGTTTAACTTTTTTTGCAGATCGATAAAAATTTTCTCCCTTAACCTTTACATTACCCATTCCATCATTAACTTTTCCCTGGCGGATTTTTCTACTGGCTTCCTTTTTACCAGTACCCATTGTGATAAGTAAAAATGGCTATGGGATAATTGATTGGAAAAAATTGTAGTATCTCGATGAGAGAAAAGTTCTAATATATGTAAAAATATTTTTTTAGTGGCGATAATTCGCTAGCTTTATACATGCGCCCAAGCTTTAGGCTCGCAACCTGACAGGGGAGGCGTTGTTGCAATTTAGTTCAATATGGAAACTAAAAATACCATTGCAAATAATTACTATTCCAAACGACATGTCAATAAAGTTGTTTAAAATCACTTTGCGGCCATTAGAGCAAACTCATTTAATATGGATACCTACTCGACTTACTTCAACAATAAGCTCATCAGCTAAAGTTGGACCTGAGCACCCCTATTTTATCGATGTGCCAGGGCAAGCACCCCGACAGCGTCCTTTGAGGAAATGTGATATGAAAGGAACCCTCCCTCCTCCTCGGGATGTGCTCAAAACTCGTGCTCTACGTATTCCTAAGAATCACCCAGATTTTAGTTTAAAAACGACGCCAGAACCGAAGATCCAAAAATCACCCCAGAATGAGTACGAGGCTTGGAAAAGACGGATGGCTGAATCACGAAAGAAAAATCTGAGGGAATCGATCACAGAGTTATATCATAGGAAGATAGAAAGACAGGATACTCTTGTAACTTTAAGTATTGGCAGACGAAAACGACGGGAAAAATTATTGCGAATGCCTCAAAGGGAAGATGAACGTCTTACGCAACCAACTATCACTTTACTCAATAGCACACTTCAGAAAGGGGCTGTCCCTGATCCTAATCGTGCGATGAGAATTGCAGAGAAGATTGCGCGTGTCAAAGCTAGAGAGGAGGGTAAAATTCTGGAACGAAGACAAGCATTACATACACTTTATATGAACGCACGAGAATTTATTGTCACTGAAAAGCAACTTGATGAGCGAATTCAGAAGATTTTCATCGATACACCGTTTAGGGAATCAGATCTTAACGATAATATATGGGAATTTGGCTCACCGCCTACCGTTCAAGATTTACTAAGAAAATTTGAAGGAGAAACAAAAGTTGCTACTGAAGCCCATGAATCTCCAGCTGTTAGGATAGGAGAACGAATGCTGAACATTGCTGAAGAACTTACAGGGGGAAAGATAGAGATAGAGACTAATATCATAGACAGCATGTGACGTTATACTAGACTTCAGTTGGAAATGAATTAACGTTTATTTTTTTAATATTTTAAATCCTTATTTGAATGTATTTCAAATCTTTATTGTAACTTCAGAATCAGATTATTTTGTATCATTCTCTCACCTTTTTTTAAAATTTATTTGATGTGTATGAAGCCTTAATGCTATGACACAATGATAGATGATTCAATTTTTTTCATTAGGTGTACTCATGCCTCCGATTCCATTTGTAGATGCTACTACGAAGGAAGTACTATTGCTTTTCCTCCACACTTGGTCACCCCTCATATATTAACATCCATCCAAAGATATTACAAACCCTGGATTAACCTCCGCCATCCGGCAAACATCAAAAATCAAACATCCACCGCGCGAAATGTGATTGGATCTGCTTTTGGATTCGAACCGTCTTGAGTGGGGTAGGTGCCCAGACTCTCTACATGAGAGAGTGGCCCGGACGGTATACCACATTACCATCCGACCCGAATGTCTCACCCTCCAAATTCTGATGCTTGCAACAAATACACTATGCTTCCATGCAATAGATAAGAAAATACCAGCAGCTCATAGCATCTTTACTCAGTCGCCTATGATTTACCTATTTCTTTTTTTTCGGGTCTTCTCGTCATCAGAAAGAAATAAAAAGAAAACCCTCAGATTCCTTGTTTGAACATACTTTCTATTTTGATTTCAACTTTAATATTCCTACACGGCCTGAATAAAGTCGAGAAATACGAGCGATAGCGCCATTGAATCTGAGCCGTCAACAGTCAACTGCTCTGCCATTTTTCTTTTCTTTCATTTTAACTGTGCAAGCTGTGTGGATTTTTTGAAAATGGCATTTTAACTGGCCGGCTTTAAACCTTTGTATGGGTGTCGGTGACTTCTAAATCAGGCCACGCATCCAAGTGATTAATTCCATTGCTGGTGATTTCTGCTTTGGTTTTTTATTTTGGTGGCTGTATAACGAGACATGAGTGTATGGAAAGGATAGATATTTCACGTATAAAACCTCACATATGAAACCCAAGTTTTTCAATTCATTTGTGAGATATGAAGTTTTAATTTTCCCCACAAAATAGTTTTTTTATTTTCAGTGTCAAACTTCTCAATCACTAATAACGAGACAGGTCAGGCAAAGTCTTCTTAGCGCTCTCAATTTCTTTTGTTGTGTAGTTTCAAATCAGAATATCAGGCAAGGTTGAGTAAAAAACTATTTTTATGTTTCTTTTAGTTTAAAAGGGGAAGAATTTCATCATCATTGATTAGTATACCATCATTTTGTTTACTCAAGTATACAAATGATGTTGATAATGTTTTCTTATCTTTAGAAAAAGGGGGGGCAAGTACGAATTTATCACTCGTTTTCCTTCCCATCTTTTTCCTTCATGAACTTTTGAAAATCCCTATGTCATTCCTTCATTGCTGACCAAAACGTAGACATCAAGCTTGGGTCGGGGAGGGAGGAATGTTGTCTAAACTCATAATTTTTAGTTTTCAAAGTCGTGTTTTATCTAAAATTCCATCTCCTTTTATTTTGTATTAGTCATTTTGTGCATCTCTTTCTTTGGTAAATGGGCAAATTAGGAGTTGTTAGTCAGTCCAAGAATGTCTGAAGAACACTAAACCAATTTAGCGTGAGATATCCCTGTTATAGCCAATTATCTCCATTTAAGCCTAGTTCGGGCCCACTCTTTCCTACACTAACCCTGAATCGACATGGGTGTTTTTGACAGTCGAAGAAGAAGGAAGAAGAGACGGATGATGATGATGATGATGATATAAGATTGATTATAGTCTTCGAAGATATTTCACATCTCACTCAGACCTCATATTCACAGGGGTGGTTGACGATAGGGTAGATATTACAAACATCAATTCATACTCACTCTATTTCCTTCCCCTTGTTTACCTTTGGAACTAACAAGATGATCTTCTATCATCATCATTCATTGCTGGGGAAACGTTTGACTTGGGATGATGCGCAGATGAATAGCAAGAAAGTAAATTTTCATTTATATTTTTACCATTCTCTATTTATGCACCTAGTTGGTATTCTAAATAAATAGAAAGTGCCGGTTAGGATGTGGTCAAAGAAGGGGAGGAGATAGAGGCAAATACTATCAACTTCAGGACAATCTCCAATCTCTTTTGTTTATTTTAATTTTCCTTTCTCAGCGTTGCCACTCACTTGCTCGCCAATGCGTCGTCAAACTAGATTTTTACTAGCATTCATTATTCTGGTATGACTGGCAGGGCATTTTTAGGAAGTGAAATTCCAAGTCAAGATTTAGTTCAACAAATATACGATTGATGTTGGAGAGTTCCGGTCTTCTTCTATCTTATTATTTTGAGAATATTGGCTTGGAACAAGTAAAATTCATACGCGATATTGATGGATGACTAATTGATGACTACTCAACCCGGCCGCTAGCGATTGCACCACGTGAACACGCCACGCACCGACCACCGAGACGCCATCCGGTCTCTGTAGATTTCGGTTGGCCCTACAACAACATATGCGATCGATTTATCGATGCGTAGCGAAGGCAGACCTCGAAAATCGTTCGCAGATCGGTAGATTTTCTTCTTCCTGTCATGTTCGATAGAAATTCAAAATACATCTTTAAATGCTGCTTTAGCGAGTGGAAATAAAGATCAGATGCAATCATATTGGGCTCGCCTTTCCAGTCACGAGCTTGTTTGTAGAACTTCAAATGTGTTTAGAGTTTGGTTAATTACAGGCTACAGATCTGAAGCAGAACATAACCGATAGCATAGTTATATTAGAGGTATGTTATTAGATCTACAAAGAGAGGCTGGGTAAGCGACTGATTAACATACACTAATCAATTAGTTGGCTGGTAAGTGTTCATAAGTATTCATGTTCAATTATAACTTGTAAGTCCCGAGTTAGGTGATCATATAAATATTCCCATTCTGCAATAAGCAAAGTCTTTTTTAGCTATTGATATCATCTCTTGAATCGCACTCCCAAGATCGAGTGGATTACACTCTCCACTGGGTAGGAATTGAATTAAATCAATCCAATCCTATCCTATCTAGTCTTTCTGTCAACTTTGCCTCAATACCGATGCTACCCAATTCTTTCATTATCTTTACAGAACCAAGAAGAGGTTACTTCTCATCCACATATTCAGGGTTCAAAGTTTATACGGTCTGTTGAATAAGTGAGAGATTGAGGGAGATGGGCAAAAACCTCGGGTCTAAATTGGGCATGTCAGGGCTGGATTAGGCTAGGCTGGGCTTGATTCGGCAGGACAAGGCAGGGAAGGGGAGAGTAGCGCAGGGCAGAGCACAATTCGCCGAAGATTCGCCTAATTTAGTGTGGTCGGAGGTCCAAGGGGAGAGGCGGAGGAGAACGACTGATGGCTAATCTCAATTTTAGATTAGACGTCTGATCCAATCATTTTTTTGTAGACCTAATGATTTGGATCGGAGCGTTTCAACGCCACGGGAATCGTTTTTATTACATAAGCATAGCATATCCACCTTCCGCGTCTTCCCTACAGGGAGATCAGGGCGCGTGCAGGGATGGAGATGTAGGGGGCACAGAGGACATGCGAGCAGGCAAATAGGCAGGCAGGCAGGCAGGCAGGCAAGCAAGCATGCATGCAGGCAGGTGGCTGGTTAGTTTGTAGTTTAGCTTGTTATTTAGGTCCTAGTAGCAGCTGATTAGCTGGCTAACTAGGTAGATAGGTTGGTGGTGAGAGGTTGTAAGCAGCCTGCTCGGTGTGCTATTTGGATGAGAGAAAGGGCCTCTCAGCTAATCGTTAGACTGAGAGTCAAGTTTGAAGAGGCTGATGGTTGATTGATAGCCCCTACCTACCCTCCATCTACCCCCGCCCCCTCCTCACGCCTCTAGTGAGCGCATGCGGCATCAACGTTTTTCACACATGTGCACAAGCTAGGTAAATGAGGGCATCCATCAGTTTTAGCTGGCTGGCTGGCAATGACTGAGTGCTTGGCCCGCTTCTAAGATCATGCTGATCTTCAACGGGCATCGTTTATTATGATCGAACAGACAGACAGACAGACACGCCCTCCCTACTGGAGAGATCTGATATAATACCTTGACTGCTCCGCACCATATTTAAATTTTTATATATGTATATAGTAATGTAACCAACTATATTAATAAGACTGAGGTAATACTGGTTACAGTAAGGAATCAAATTGTCGAACTCCACCTAGCAAAAAATTATCCAACTCACCCGCCTCAAAATTAAAAAATGGACTTACTCTTGTGTATTTTGGGTATGCTAAGGAAAATGGCTTGGAATCTCCCAGCATCCGGATCCAACACAAAATTACGAAAAAAGCGACGGGAGCGAAAGAGGTTGAATAAGATCTGTTCGAAGGATATGCTTGATGTGGTTCGAAAGTCGTCGCTGGGATTATGTCTTCAAAGTCAAGAAGCTCTGGATCTCGTGACGGCGAATTTTCCACCACCACCCCCTCCAGAACCACAATTCCTGAATCATTTCTCATCTTCCAATTCGAACTGTTCAAGTCTTTACTCCATTGATCGTATGCAAAATCCAAATGTGAAGAGAAGACCCAAGACCCCAATTCGCCGAGTAGGGCAACGCGACAATATCGCTTCACCATGTCATGGGATAGCTCGGAGACTTGCTGCAGATTACCAATCAGTATTACCATCAAGGGACACAAGTCAAGAAGATCTAGATCAGAACCAGCAGTTTTACGACTGCTACCCTCAACCCTTAAGAAAGTTGAGGAAAGTAAAATCTCAAACAAGTCTTAGAGATCTTAGCAAAGACCAAGAGGAATTACAAGTAAAGAGGTCTAGGACCGACTCTGACTGTGATGTTGAAACTCTAGTTGGTTCTGAGACACCCTCTCCGGATTCCAAGATACATGATGAATTTTGGCGGGTCCCATCTACTCGAAAACCGAGTTATCCTTCAATAAAGCCTGATCGCAATGATGATTCAGACATCGGCCTCCAAATATGTGTAGATCTTCTCACCAACGAGCTAGCTTCGATATTATTTCGTCATCATCCAGTTGAAGACAATGATCGAGCATCTGAATTGCAAATTCTTCTTATGATTGAAGCATATGAAACCATCCAAAAACAGATTCATGAAAAGGCGATGGAACCACATGTTACTGTTCGTCACGTACGATATTTAGAACAACTACTCGATAATTGGCTTGACGTGCTTTATGATTTATATGAACGTTCACGACTTCCTCAAAATTCGGAAGACAAAGATGAAGATGAAATAACTAGAAAAATTGATGAGAATCACATTGAGTACATTGAAGCAGATTCTTGGGCCCCTATTTCAACATTAAATATAACAAGAACTGAAGTACGAGTATGACATCCATTTAACTTGCGAATTGCAAAGACTCTAGCTCTCTTACAAAACTTCCATCAACTAACTAATTAACGAAAGAAAGAAATATTTTACGAATAAGAGAAGAAAATCACTTTAAAAATTATGCTGGGAAAATGTTGGGATGGGGGAATGGAGTTTCATGATTGAAATAACATTATTTTTCATTTCATCAACTTATTCCGACTTTGATCACGTCAAAAATAACGAATGTAATGAATACGTCTGTGTAATTATATATAACGATACTCACATTTCTTATGATTATGACAGGAGACTTTCTTTTATTCAAGCACTCTTTTCAATTTAACCGTGGGGATATTTTTTTTCAGGGATTGGACAATGTGGAGTTTTATGATATTATTTTTAATGTGGGGTTGGGTTGGGTTGGTTAGTAATTTGCTTGCATGCTAGCCTTTCATGCATTAGTTCTCTTTTTGAAACTTTATTCATTCATTAGCTCATAAAGCAAACTAGCTTAGCTGCTGGTGCCGAAATAAAAATGTGCAAAAGCGAATAAAACTTTTTTGTTTTGTCTTTACCCTGCAACAGAGGTAATGTTTTAATGGTTAATGTTCCTAGTCCCTCGCTTAAGTGAGTCATGGCCTCACTTTGGGGATCACCCCCCACTTAGCCAACTTCCGAACACATTATATATCCACAGCTACACTCACAGAGTAAGTTTACATAAAAAACTTTCTTCACTGTCGTTGTTGATTTACAACTAAAATACGTATTCAATATGTTGATTTCGTTATCGATAATTATTATTTCACATTATTATTCAAAAGAGCAGGCGACAATAACAGCTGATATCATTCTTTCTCCTAATTTAGAAAATTGAATTAGACTAATCAAGTTCTTTAGATTAGCTTGGTGTATAATATCAACACTGTCAAGAAAAATTAAAGAAAAAGAATTGATGGATGCCATGTGACAACTTTGCAGGAAGCAGGGGATGGTGAATGTTTATTTTGAGTGAAGGTGCGATGCATGATAAACTATGAGAGTTTCTTAAAGAAAAAACTACACGTTACAGATGGAGTGGTTTTGATAAAGCTCTGTCTCACTATGATGCAGTATTATGCTAAGTCTCATGCGTTAATCAAAGATATAGGGGAGATGTTATAATCGATTCTGTTAGATGGCTCCTTGTCTTGACCTGAACTCAATTGGAGCTATTTAGGGTCAAATGAAAGATTACATCCGAGCGAGATATCTAAATCTAGATGGTTGTAAACAGTGTGATCACTATCTATCAAACTGGAAGTTTGGGATTCTGTACCTGCTGAGTACGTTGTAAGACTACTTCCTACCAACCAGATACCTACGGAAGTCTCTTGGAGTATTGAGCTCTGAACTTCATTCATTAATGACTTAATATGTATAGTTTTAGCTTTGAGAATTTTGACAGCTTTTGTAGTAAGTAGGCTTCTCCTTCAATAAATCGAGGATAGAAGAGCAGTTCGAAAACGTATATCATTTTCATTTTTAATTATCAAAGAATTGCGTAGAGACTACTTTTAAAAACAAAAATCATTTAAATATTATCTCAGTTCTCACCGTCCAACGCCATAGAACTTACTCCAAAAAAGTACAACCTATTACTTTCAAAATCAAACATCACTTACCATGAAGTAAAGAGTGTATAGAGATTTAAGTAAGCAATGATATAATAACTGGCCTTGTCCTTCTGTGCGTATAAGCCTTCCAGGGCAGGCCCGTGCAGACTGTTATCAACAACAAAATAATAATAATGCATGATGTACTCGATCGCCAACGCCTATCTAATTACAAACCTTGAATGATATTGATAATTTTAATCACAACAATATAATCTAGTTTTATCTTTGAGTGTTCCTTTAGATAATGTGAGGATGATAAAATATCCTAGTTAATACTGCGATGTTTTAGGCCTGGACACTAGGTCCAAGCTCGTAACAAGGGCTTTAACCTTCACAGCATCTGAGATTTAGTCCATTTCAGTTACTCATTTTTTATATTCATGTCGAGTAAATTCCCCTTCACGTTAATCATTAATATCCGAGCTTGATATTAACTTTTCTTTTTTTTTTGAAAAAGGTTACTAGCCTTAGTACTTACCCTACGGACGTTTTCAAGACCTTGTCAACTGACAAAAGAACAACATTTTCAGAAAATTGCCACTTCTCTAGGTATAGATTAGAGGTATTTCAACTATACTATTCATAGAAATTACCTTGACTTCAGCTAGACGATCAGGCCTATCCATTCTTTCCTGCTGAGCAAGTTGATTTCTACAAAAAAAGTACGTCTTTTATGTATTTACGATGAATTTCCCTCTCATTGTCCAATGTCAAGTTTGATGTGTCATCTAGCGTGTCTTGGTATTCTACAGATATATATCTAGCACAAACTACACACTCATAACAACACTCTCACTTCTTATTCTATGTTGATCCAATTCCTCCTCCATCTCTAAATCAACAACAATTAGGTATTTCCCATTTAACATACCAATTCAACATTCAATGCTCGTAACTAAGATCACGGGAATGACTCGCTTAAAGAATTACACTTCCATAAAGACCTTGGCATGAATGAAACCCTTTTCAACTCTATTATTATGTAGGATGTCCTTAACTACATACGCTGGGCTATCACTTTGAGGTTGAACTAACCCATACTTCACCAAATACTAAACATACTGCCCCTATCAAAATTCTAGTTTCTACTTGGCTCACTACAAACTATACTTGTAGACCTCTTCTTGGTATATACACTCACTGTTGGACTGAACAAAACACCGGAGAAATTGAACATTTTTTTACCATCGAGTAGTTTAAATGATAGTAGAGCCCTCATACAGAGTAAATAAAGCGTAAGCTTTAAATTTGTTGTAAAAATATGTTTCTGATGAGAAATGTTGAACTTTCAAACATAATTGGACAATTAGGTTAAGAAACAAAGATGAGTGAGAATACTGACTTTTGGGATTCACCTCTATTTTTAACATCAATAGAAGTCTTATGGGGAATAGTTTAATCTCTAGAAATAAGTCTATCCGGAGGAATCCGTTCTGCTAAGCCAATACACAAACGTTAATCAACTAAATCTGACGATCTCATTTCAGTTATCTCTACCTAGAAAGTGCCATATCTCATGACTTGGTTCCAAGCTTTTAGAAGATCCGAATCCTGACAGAAAAAAGAAATAAAAACTCGGTTCACCGGTGTTTGGAGCTCACTTTGATCATTATAATATGCTATATTAGTGCGTGATACTGACGGTATGGTAAGATTCCTGTCAATAAAACCTCTCTTATTTCTACTTATTTCTACTCCCGCTCGCTACCCCCCCGACAGATACCGACCAGCGGCCCGACCTACACATGCACCGGTACCGGTTCGAGTCTTTGGGAAATATGAAATATAGCGGTATTACTTTTGCTGGTAGAACAGCAGCACAGAATTGTGGTTATATAGAAGCACACAGTCCGTGGATGATTCCTTACGCTTGGTCTTTCGGCACTTCAGATATGACACCCATTAATTTCATTAGTTTCATCTGTTATTATCATCATCGCAACTCATAAGCCTTTTCAGAATACTAGTTTTATCAAATCAACTTCGTCACCTAAACCACCAGTTACCAGTTACCCAACAACCTATATCTTACCTAGAAGACCCATCGCCGCTGAGACATAGTATAACATGATAGAAAACCAACTTCCATAAAAATCACAAGTTCTCAACGTACCTTTCTGAATATAATTAGAGATTTCAGCAGATTTTTGAAGTCCTGGGATTTGCAAATATTACAATCTCATAGATGTCACGGAATCATCAGTCGTGATCGTAAAGATCGAACGCGGTTCAAAGAAGGCTATTCAGAAAATGACGACAAAATGAGTGAACAATCAGAATTTTATACTAAACTAGTCCCCTGGTCTAGCTAGCCCTTGTCCTGTTCAAATAGATTACTATATTATATGAGATGCTCGCTCGTCTACATATCGGTCAATATTTCGGTCAATACTACCAGTGCTGGGGACGAAGATGATAATAGAATGTCATTAGCAAAGAATAAAGAATTTTTTCTGATCGAAACGCAAAAGTCCTCGTTAAGATTAGTGGTATTTCAACTGAAAACTCATACGTCACTTCAAGGCTGATGCAAATAAGAGCCATTTTGGCTGGCATCAAACGAGTACGTCTTAATTTTTTGGATACTATTATCTAAACAAAAACGAAAATGAAGATTGTTAAGGTCAAAGGGTCTTAATGAAGAATCTCATGATATTATCAATTTTCATACTAATCCATCGACAAAGTCGTGCCCCTGTGACCAAATTTTGCTTTGTCGGGTTTCAATATATGATCTTATATTAAGTTATTTCAAGAATATCCGAAATGTGAAAAAGTTCACAGCAGAAATATATCGACAGAGGAATATCCGTTTCTGGGTGACAGGAAAGGAAAACAGCTCAAACTGATTGTAGAACATGAATCACAAGTGGCTGACATCTCGGTGGAGCAGAAAAATGAATATACTTTGGATAACGACAATGACCTCCCAAGCTCTAGAAATAATACCGATAAGAAACTTTTGGCGCAAGGTAGACTGAATTTGAAAACGAAAAAAAGAAAGGTACGAATTGAGTAATTTCCAACCTTTTAATCTACTCGAAGACACTCGAAAAGCATTAGAAAAACGGGGAAAACGGGTTCCTACTGGCATTTAGAAGCACAACACATAAGCAACTTTGAGGGCTTTCGATGCCGGCATATATGCGTTCTGTTTGAAAGTTAGTTCTCTATCGAAGTGAATGCCTAGCCGCTTGAGGTACGGGTTTCTCGAGTTTACAATAATTGGAAATTCATCGGTGATAACTGAGGGTTTTCCTATCTTTGACACGACGTTTTTTACTGATATTTAATAATTCGGGTTTCCCTGGATCGTGTGACGGCTTCGTCACATTCCTATCAGTAGTAGAAAAGATGATTGATGATTGATGATTGGCCATTGATCATTGATCAATTATTGTTCTTTTTGCCCAGTAAGCGCTGTGGTTAAAGCTATTCGCCCCAGATCGTCACAATCGAAAGTAAGCCCTTGGGTGCTGCCCAAGTCAAGGCCTGAATCATTAAAGCTCCAATATTTCTTAAGT